>VYZW01004399.1:1361-38641 GCA_013401315.1 Balaeniceps rex
TTTTTTTTTTTTGTTAAGACCCCTTCCATCATGCTACTTTCAGAAAACTACTTTTACTTAGCTGGATTGCCAATCAAGATTCCCATGCAATGACCACTTTCACTGTGTTACCAAGTGTCAGTCACATCCTGTCACATCACATTAATAGTAAAATTCAAAGCGATTAGTGTACCCAGATACGAAGGGAATACAGGGCATAACTTCTCAGGTTCTGCTGTGACAAGGTATGTCATATGCTAACAACTGAACACATGTTTACTAATAATCTGCCTTGCTTAAACAGCAGCATCATCAATATTGGCCTTACAGCAACAACGTTATGGCACATAGAAATACTCCTCAATCTGCTTGGTTCACGATGATGCTGCAATTTTATTTTATGACAACCTTACCAATTTCCAGCAAAATTACTCTTATTAATGAGGGTAAGAACATGCAGGTATTTGCAGAATCTGGACAGCAGACTAAACTCATGGGATAGGGGCTGATTTTTTTAATTAAGTGTGTGAACAGTGCAATGAAACCTCAATTAAGATCTCTAGAGGTTACAACCATCCAAGCAATAAAGCCACAATGGTGATGTAGCCTGCCATGTGCAGTTGGCACATTAGATCCCAGCACACCAGTTAATAATTTTGATTTACAAGAACACACATGCTCACTACTGGGAAGGGTCTTGAACTGCTTTTACTCAATGAATGCTAGTCTGTGCACTCTACAGACTGGCAATATTCAAATCAAATTTCAAGTGAATTATCACACAGTAGCATTATGGTCCATCTTCCCCACTTCATTCTCCATTTACTAGAAGTTAATGAAGCTCCATCTCTCAAGCTAGCCTCTACCATTCAAGCCTGAAATATGACCAGGCAAAGTTTACAATAAATTCTAGACAAGCATAATCCATTTGCACTAAAGTTACAAACCTCATAGTCAAGCCACAATATCTCTGGTTTATGAATTTGAGTGAACTATGGTCAAGTATCAGAGAAACCTGGATTAAAGCAGTCCTGAACTTCCAGTGCTAGGTAAGACTTCGAGTGTTTTGGGTAGAAGGCACAGAACTAAATTAGAAGCCATGCACCTTCTTGATTCAGCAATTTTCACCAAATTTTAGTTCATATAAAACCTTAAACCCAAAAATGAAAGTCTACAACTATCTCACTGAAACCAGGGGGGAAAATACCTTTCCACAGATCAAGCAGACATCTGAAGACCCACTTCCACAAAGCCCCATTAACCATATTAGGGCAGAAAATAACAGACCCTTGCTGGGTAAATTGCTGCTGACAGTTGGAGCTTTTCCAATGAAAATGTCTTACAAGCAATAGGGACATCTCAAATGAGAAGGATATTGGAAATCCTGCTCTGAAACAGCTGCTATTTCTCATGTTATCACCCACTTGGGACCTCGTGTCCTTGCACAAAACAGATTTTGCATGAGTAAGCCATGTAGCTGGGTCTGGAGCACTCAGAACTGCTGAAAGTGGCTCACAGTCTAGTCTCAGATGTGCCCCATTTGGCTTCCCCCTAAAAGAACCCGCACCAGGCAAGGCTTTGGCATGAAGTTGCCCGCAGCCTGACATCAAATCCACTGTAATGATTTACGATGAACCTGTAGAGGGCTAAGTTCCTCTATTCCATCCCTCACCATTACTTTTGTGCACAATGGAATTTGGATAACAGGACAAATCATAGTGGCCTTTGAGAAGCAGACAGGATTTTATCCTTCCTTAGGAAGTAATCACTATGAATACTGGCATGTTCTTGCCTCCATCATCCCATAACCCAGCTTTCAAACTAAAGTATGACATTTCCTGTGGCTGCTTGCATATTTTATATTTTGTCCTTTCTGTGACTGGGGTAATTTTTTCCCCCTGCTTTCCTGGGTGAGTGGCCTAGGAAACTGTATATTTAGCTTTTCTTATTATAGAGGCACAATAGAATGGAAGACTCAATCCCGTTTCCCCTCTCACCCACAGCTTAAACACAATTAACTTTTCATTTGATGCATTCTTCCTGTCTGCACTCATAATGCTCCCCCAGGAAATGAGAGCCAATAAGTCCTACGCAAGAGTAGAAGAGCAGGGTACTGACCAAATATTGTATAATGCTATATTATAGGCCTATGGGAAAAAAGTTAATTAAAGACCACAGATATCCTTTGGGAAAATGTTTAATATATTAGCTCTTGCAGCAGAGCAATACAATATAAACAACCCCCTCCTCTTCGGAAACTGTGAATATATCACACATTTGGGAAAAAACCTAGCAAAATTCAACGCTGTTTTTATTGGTCATTGGCTACAAATATATCTAATAAGATACACAAAGAACACATTTAAAGAATATTAACTTCAACAAACATGCTCTCTACTGTGACCTATATATCACCTTCCTGAATTGGGAAGCACCTTTGTATAGTTCAGGTGCTGTCATAAAACTTATGACAGCAATGACAATAAGCATTTCTACATAGCTCCTAATGCTCGGTAAGCACAAGGACAGGCTCAAAGACAGACCCAGGCATCTGAACACTCCCAAAGTAGGAGCCTTGGAAGTCTGAACAGTTATACTCAGAGACTCATTTCAGAGGGTCTCTCTTCCTGCCCAAGTCTCCCCAAAGGGATGTACAACATTAATATCCTGCAAGGTATTAATTTGGAAGGTCAAAGACTAAATGCTCCAATAGCCACACATTTTATGCAGAAAAGGGGAAGTTTATTGAATAGCTTACCCATTAGCATACATTTCAAAGGAACAAGCCCAGTCTCTAAGGTAATATTAAGCAAGCCTCACAGCTAGGTTTTCTTTTACTTGTGTTATTAACTCCACTAGAGCAGATGCCAAATTTAAGCACCCGCAACAGGTTTACAGAAACCTTAGCATTTGCATTTGAGTGCAAATAGGATTTTTGTTTGAAAATTAAGTGCAATTTTTCTGCAACAGGCTCCAATAAAAGCCCAACTAAGCTAATCCAAATTTCTCAACCAGCTTTGATGGGGCATAGGCACACTGGTACCCAGTCTCCTTGGATCTCCCACTACCATCAGCAGGAAGATAAGTGTTCAGAATTGCTCTGGAAAAGCCTGTGCTTGCTTGGCTCAATGGACCGCATGAGAGGAAGTCCCTAAGCATGCAGACTATGGCCAGCATGTTTCATGACACAAGAGAAATTACTTAACCCAAACCACAAAACAGGGATAACATGATTTGCAGTCCTTCGCCTCCTGCGCAGTCCCAGAGCATCCCAGGTATCACTGCTCACTGGGCCAGTAGCTATGTCTGACACACAGGTCCCAGCCAGGGAAAAAAAAGACTACACAAGTTGTCAGCACAGCAGAGTCCTGTGAGGCTGGGACCTACAGCTACATGCATCTGCTTCTAGCCCTGGGGATGAGCAGTTTACAGTGTTTACATTTCACCTTCAGTTTTAAAATTCAAAGCAGAAACATTATCTGGAAGCTGAACTCTGAAGCTGTGTGTTCAGTGTAAGTGAAGAACAAATACTGTTGGAAAACAGCTACATATGCACAGTTGAACCATAGGCTTTATTTTTAATTGACACTAACATTTTAAATTCATATGTAACATGCAGCTTGCTGTTGTTCTTACTTAACTAGGACACTAGTACTTATGGATCTTGCCACAAAAGTTATATGTACGGCTTCCCCCCACCCACTTGTGCCCATACTTGTTTTCACCAATATATCTTAGAACACTTTATTTCACTAGGTATTCCAGAGGAAGAAGGATAACATGGCCCATCAGACTACTGCCAAAGCTGTCACACCTGCCTAAATCATAATTCAGGGCTGTATCCAGTAGGCAATGTTGCCAGCTCCAATGAAGAGGTCAGCCCCCTGAATGGGATACTCATGGGACTAACACAGTGATAGCCAGGTCAGCTCAAAGGAATGTCCTCCTTGGTATTTGTTTTGGGGATTTTTTTTTTTTTTTTAAACTACCCACACACACAAACTCTTTATAATCATACATATGTTCTTTTTCTGGTTCTTTAAAAAAAAAGCATACATCTGCAACTGGGCCACCCACAAGTTGAAACAAGAGTCATTTGTCTAACAGGGTTTCTTGGTGGAATACGCAACAAGAAAGACACAGCCTCTGTGCTAAAAATAATTGTGTATATTCACTATGCTTGAAGTTTTCACTTTAAGCTTTAACTATAAGCTCCTCTCTGAATAGAGCTATTGTACCTATGATTTATCAGGCAACATATTGCTATTTATTTTGCAAGTAAATACAAGTACCTTTTCCAGCAACGCTCACATGATTGTTTCTCAAAAATAACCTCACATGAAAGGAGTAATAAGCACAAAATGATGTTTCATTAGGACCACTAAAGAATTTTTATTAGCAGTTCCATCAGATTTAAGTAGCATCTTTAGTATATGCATGTGCATATGTATAACCTGTGTCAGGTTTGTCAGCTTTTGATGGATCTTTTCACTCTCACTGTTATTATTACTCTTATGTAGTAATACTGGCAACAGGGACCTATAGTTTATTAAACCTTATGTTGCATCTGCCACAATGCCCTGGGGCTGGAGTATAGCCATCTATTCCAAACACTATTCCTTGCAATTACACTTGATTGTTAACTGTATATGTTCAGTGCCACTTACATTTGGCTGTTGCTGTTCTGAGGCTTTCTTCCCATGGGCCATGCTTGAGCTCCCAGATAGTTAATGGGATTATACAGATCCTAAGAACTGAAACACAAAGTAAAAGTTACATAGCAGATTAAAATGTCAGTGACCACAGACAACAGTAAGGCTTTGAAATCTTTTGGTCATGTGTTTTAGAGGCAGCAGGTTAAAAACTTAATTTGGTACTTAAGTTATGGTGTGCCAATACCAGCCCAGTATGGCAGTGCCAGGCTAGCAGGCTAGCCACCCTCTGTGCCACCCAGCCCCTCAGTGCATTCAGGCTGCACAGTCTACACTGTCCCTCCCACAGCCAGCAGCATCCCTCTTCACCCTACAAATTACCAAGTACCAGAGAAAAGCCTAATGAGATAGAGCCTGAGGTTTTCAGTAATACCTCACAATAACACAGTGTAAATGCACATTTGTGGGAAAGCACACACCTGACAAGCACAAACTGAAAAAGCAGGGAAGGGATCATGTCTGTCAGTCACCTCTGAAGTAACATACCTCCAAGAGCATACCAGCGAAGGAAGAATACATTGACTTTCTTGGCTGCTGCATCGCTGTTTGAGCATACATACCATAAAGTCAACTTCTTCCAAAGGAGAACTTACTTGAGATGTCCTTGGGACTCAAGAACAAGGAGCACAAAACTAGCCTGCCAAATATCAGCACAAGACACAGCATTAAAGCTACACGCTAAGCAGTCCTTCAAGAAATAAGGAAAGGCAAGAGCATCCACTGCTCCACAGAACAATTAGTTTCAAATAGCAGACTAAAGGAAACAGCCAAGAAGGGAAGTCAACCCATCCACAGTGTCTGAATGGAGGTTGTGGAGCTGCTTTGCAGCAGCAGACAGAACATGCTCACTCATCTCTAAATCTGGCTGCTTAGCCTGAAAGGGTGAGAATAAGAACACAGCTTTGTATGAAAACCAGTACTCTGAAGCACTGCATACAAGTTTATTTGCAGCAAAATTCCTGCAAGCCAAAGGGCAGGAACAGGAAAGAGTGGAACTATATGACAACATTTGCTTTCATCGAGTCAAAAAGCTCTTCACCATAAGCTAGGTAAGCTTATACCTCAGGTACAGCAAAGAATCAGCATAAGCCAGAGACATGAAAACAAGCATCTGCCACTATCAAATTATTTTGTCAAGTTATGCGTAAGGGTTGATTGATGCACTTCTAACATCAAATAACATTAAGCTTGGAAGCTCCAAGATACAGTCATCATTCATCTGTTAAACTTAAATTTTTGAATCAACCAGTGTGAGATTAATTAATATGGAAGCTGTCAAGATGTCTTCGTGTAATTATTTTTCTGCAGCAATAGGAAGTTTACATTATTTGCTAAAAGATAGATAATTGCTAAGCCTGTTACCAATAATAAATCAAGTTCTCTTTAACAAATTGTTAATCTTGAATATAGACACTTGCATAGACATATTTATTCGCATTTTTCTGAATATGCTTGCCTTATTGAACACAATGAGTTTGTGTTTATTGAACACAAAGTTTGAGTTATTTCATATTGAGAAAAAACAAAAAGTATACTTTGTGGCCTCCTAAAAATAAATAGAATAATTAAAGTCATACCAACAGACAAGCAAAGATGGTCTAAAAAATGTCAAGAGACTGAAAGCATAAATCATGATTACAACCCATATAATCTTTGACCTACACACAAGCTACAAGGTTCAAAGGTGGCATTGCATTATGTATTTATTGCTTGCCTAAGCCATTATTCACCAGTCTTCATTTTAAGAGGTAGGTATGATGGGAGTCTCGTACAGGGAAGAATACATCATAAAATCTTCCATATAAAGGATGGTACAGCTAATTTATCTTGTGTTGCCTTCTTCTCAATTTATGGCATGGCAGCTTTCTACAAAATGAAGATTCAATGCAACACAAGAACAGAACAAAGTGCAACCATTCCCAGAGCAGCCTTTGCATTCACCATAGTCCTCAGAAGATCTGCTCATCGTACTGACAGACAAAAAAAAAGGCATGTTATACCATGAGGACAGTAGAGATGTGAGCAACAAAGCCATTCCGATGCCAGTGCAACACCATAAACTGACACACCTACAGTGATTAACACCAGGCTGACATAACCATCTGCTCCTTTGTACATCAGGATCAGGTTGCCTAGCACTCCCATCAGCACCTGCTGCTATGTCAGAGCAAATACACCCCAAATCACATCCAAGCTTTTAACCACAAGCTCTCTGCTATCTTGTTCCCTTTCTCCTGTGCGTTTCTGACAGCACCCTGCTTTCACTGAACAGAGACTCCAGCAAGGTTGACATTTCCTATATATTAATAGGGAATCCATGAGTAGTATAGCAATTTTGACAGCCCTGTGCTGGTTTTGCCCATTTGTTCTACAGCTCCGAAGTTCTCAAAGCTCTGTGCTGGCCTTCTCTGGGCCATGCTGGAGAAGTTACACCTTTGGAAGGCATAAAAAGAGCAATGCAAGATCAAGAGTACATCTTCACAGCACCCATACAGATCTAGAAAGACAGGAACTCTATTATATCCAATAGATTCCAACAGGGAATCCTATTCTTGATTCATTTAAAGTAAAACCCTAATCAAAGGGTCATATTTGCTGAACAAAACTTGTCTTGCTGTTCCCCAAACAGAATTGTTTGCATTCCTTGAAATCAACAGCAGCGTCATATTCAGCTTTTGCTAACTCATTTGAAGAGCTGGCATCTTGGCTGATGACATACCCAGCCAGCAAGGGGCACAGTTTGTCTCTGAACGAGCTTGTGAAATGCAAAGGCCAACTTTCCTTTTCTGTTGATCACAAGAGACTTCTTAGAAGCTGCTTCACATAGTAAAGAAAAAAAAGTAGTCTTGTTCTTCCTATATCCCATGGAACACAGGGTTGGTTTAATTGCCTAAAGCCAAGGAGTTGTGGTCTTACTAGGAAAAACTGGATCCTAACCACTCCTTTGCCAATATTCAGCTCTTTCCAGTAGTACAAGAAAACCTCTATACCAGATACCTTAACGCAAAATGTTCACAAAGAACATAAAAAATATTGCAACTTATGCATGAATGCACATTCAGTTTCTTCTGTATTCAACTCCAACAGAGGAGGCAATTTCTGTAAAAATGAGTTTTGCTGCATGGTTCCTGGCATAGTTATTTAACATGCCCTCAGGCGGTTATTTGTAGTATTTACATTTTTTACCAACTTATCAAGAGAAAATCCAATTGTTCCTAATGACAGTCACACTGTGTGTCTCCCAATCTCATATATAGGGAAGCGTTTATTATCCATTTGTAGTAATTAAGGCACTGATGTTACATGGATCCATAAAGCCAACTTCATTAAGCAAACAAAGGCTTTCCTCCAAACTCACAACTGAAAAATATTTAAAAATAAAAGCTCAATTATCATGTGTAGCACAGTTTGAAGAACAAACCAGTATCAGCAAATCTAAAGTATTCCTAGAATTGGAAAAAAAAACACCCCACAGTCTGTAAAATAATTCTTTTTCCAGCATTAGCTAGAAAGAAGCAAAATAATTAGCTAGCCAAAAACATCAGAGAGAGTGTTTGACAATGTTTGTATTTGAGCTTTTCTTGTAAAAAACAGTTTACTACTTAACCATTTTACAAGTTCACGGCCATGTATTACCAGGGGAGGGGAATCTCCCATGCCCTTTCAGAGACTTTACATCATTTGTTTCTGATAGATTAAATACAATATTGGACAAGTGACCAGGAGCTGCTGCCAAATGCCACTGCTTTTACCATGGACTTACTGAACAGTAATTCTATTGAATGAACATAAGGTTAGCAACCAAATGACTCAACCAAGTCAAGCAATTTCTTTTAAAAACAGCAAAGTAAAGGAACACACTAAACCAAAAAAACCCCCTCTGTGAAATACATGCGGGCTAGGCTTCATTACTGAGCTTCCTCGCTCTTTACCCCCAAAAGACAAACTCCATTGGTCATACAGCAGAACATCTCTTACATGCCCATTCTTGAACAATTCTGCCATGCTCATACAATACTGTGTGTTGCTTTATTTTGGGACATGCAATGCTCTAGGAGCCTCATCAGCAAAATTTCTCACCAATTCAACCTACAGCAACAGAGCCTCAGTTGTCACCCTCTCTAGTTACAGCACTAAGCAAGTTATCAGAGTAAGGTGGAGAACCAGGATGGGAATCAAGTACCTGCATTAAACAAGCATAATTAAATCCACTGCAGCCAGTGAGACCAATTGAAAGCCAATGTAGACATGTCTAAGCTAACTATCAAGTCAGGACCTTAAACCCCCACAAATAGGACACACGCCTCTGCCACAACACATCTGTCAGTACTTCAGGACTAACAGGATTCTAGCACATTATCATCACAAGATCCTCAGAGAGGCTAGGCAAAATCCCAAGGCAGTGAAGCCCATGGGAACGCTTGCATTAAACTGGGTTCATTCTACATCTTCCGGACTCTCTGCAGAAGCACTGCACAACCACAGAACTTCACGCAAACATAAAATTTAGTTCTTTACTTCTGTGGAGGACCCCCAGACCACCAGCATTCCTCCAGAAGAAACACAGCTCTTCATTTCTTGAAATGCTATCTTGCTCTCCATCAAGCCCTATTATATTTTCTCTCTTGGCAGTGCCATAGTTATCCACTGCAACACATGTGAAATTAGGGCTGGAATAGTTTACAAGTTTCCTCCACCCATGAGGTAAAACAAACTTTATTCCTCTGCAAATCCCTCCTGTAAGTGCACATACAATTCCAAATACAATTGCCACAGTGATTTTTTTTTTTTTTTCCTGCAGAGCTAGAGAAAGGGGAAGTTAAAGTCTTCTCGTGGCATAGAGTTTAAATGAAATGTTTGAAAGAGGTGTCTGGCTAGAGCTGTACAAAGTTTTTTGTAAAGGTGACCAAATCCTAGCAAGTTTCGATTTCAGTGTAATATGTAAGACTTGGACTGTGTTTTCTGAAGTTTGCAAGTCTTCCAGGCAGATTTGGGCTTTGGTTCAAACAGATCTGGCCCGATTTATATTTTGTTTGAAATGATGCCCAAAACTGCAATTAAGTAAGATTTTCACCAAAACCCTCAATTCAACTCAATGGAGTGGTCTCATTTTTCCAGCAAGACAAGTCCTAATGTATTCACTCTACAAAAGGAGGCAGATGTGGAGAGAGCTTCTCCACAGTATATTGAGATGACCAAAAAAAGAGGATCCAAAGACAATGAAGTATAACACAGCACTCAGCCCAAGTGTCAAGAAGTGACACAGCAAAACAGCTTTGCATACATTTCTCCTGACTAATATTCCAATTTAAGAGCAGCTCACACTTCATCCTTCAGATTTAAGCAAAGTACAGTGGGAAAAAGAGATCTGGTACTGGGGAAGGCAGCTTCACAGCAACACTCCTATTTTATTTTTCCCCTTCGATAACTGAGGGTGCAATGCACAGAAAACCAGGTGCTCAGTTGGAACAAGTCAATATAGCACCGAAGCGAACGCTAACCTAAACCGATAGAGAACTGTTGGGCAGGGGTTTACCCCTACTACAGAGCTGGTCTTGCATCTATAATTATCTCTCAAGCCCTCAGTTAGTGCCACAGTCAAATCAAACCTTAAGGAATATTGTAGTTGCCATCTGAGGAGTGAAAACTGTCTGGAACCCTCCAGACTGAAAGAGACAGGGTAGGCACTACCATCTCCCATGCAGATGTTACTTTAGCACCTTTGTAATACCTTATCCATTAACCCCACCTTCAGCCTAGTGAATCCAGATACCACATGGCACATGGACAGAAATAAACACATCATCCTGCTTTCACATTTGATTTTGTCATGCAAGTTACAGCTAATCACATGTAAAAGCCTGCTGGTGTATATCCCAGAAGAGTTTAAGACCAGCTAGTAAACTTTAGGGGTGACGGTATACATAACTTAGTTTTTAGGACCTGCTCCAATCTTCATCAAAAACTTTCTTCAGCATGAATGGGACTGTATGTTTAGGACTTACTGTTTCTTCATTGCACTGCTTCATAATATGCTACCAAGAGTCATAGTCTGTGGGTTTGTGTTGTTCTTTTTTAAAAAAAAAAAATCCAAATCTGTTTAGCCCTTTAATGTCATAATGCAAGTTACACAGCAGAAGTTGAATTACTAGTTATCCATTTAATTCATATGAAATTTTACTTCTATGAAAAAGGCTATTTGCATATATATTGAATACAGTTTGCACTTAAAACTGCAGGAAAATTATTTATTAATATTCTTTAACAAAGCTGGATTTTATATTTTCAGTACATGGGGGGGGAAGAACCAAAACTGAGTTTCTGCAATACCTAAAATAACAGGTTCTTCAATCCTGACCGAAGTCCATAAAGACCTATTAAGCGCAGATTAATAATACAGTTACAAGACATTATTAGTGTATTACTGTATTTCAACTTCACATTTTAAAGCACTATGTTGCATTAAGAGTCTTTGCAGTAGACTAGGGATGAATTAGTTTAAGTAAGGTTTGCCTACAGAAGATGGTCACTCCAAAGCAAGATGGACTATACATAGAGGACTACTCTGTACTAACTCCCACTGTGAATAATTGCACCCAACGTACAAAACCACTGAACATCTCTGTGCATTGTACCAAGAACATATACATCACTTGCCCCAAGCACAGATAAGTGACATTAATTACTCTTGCACAAGAAACTAGGGGAGTTAGTCTCAGCAACCGAACTGACAGACAACAACGCACTTAAATACTCATGCAGTCCATTTGATCCTGGTCAGAGGGATGCACATGCAGGAGACAGCCACACAGCACAGAACTGCAATGAGATCAGCCTCTACAGTTTCTGTGTTCCTCTCTCTGCAATATAAGGGCTAAACCTGCGGGGTACACGCTGGGAACTAAGTATCTATCTAAGCCAAGGTGGCTCAGGACTAAGAGCACCTTTCATTGCATCTCAACTTCAATACTAGAAGGAGTTGCAATTCCAGACAAGAATTTCCACAGCACTTAGAATCATAAAATTTGGTCCCTCAAACTCATCATCTCCGCAGGTGAGCAAAGCTTACAGTACAAAGCAGAATACATGTCAGAATCGGTATGTTATCAAAGATGTTGATATACATCCAGTATAAAAATGAGTATTTAACCTTAATTGCTGCATGCTTCCTAAGGAACAGTCTGAGGTTCACGTGGACAAGAGCCAATGCAGTTCTCCTCATATCCCAGTTGTAACGCAGTGAACATCTTTTCTAGCCTCCAGAAAGCTGTTTAGGGAAAAATCGGTCTTGTTTCTACCTGCTCACGTTTCTCAGTGTGGACATTCCCCTTTGTAAAAGCCTTAAGAGTTCACATTCATATTAGCAGTATACTACCTCATAGTCATTATCCATACCACCTACCTCACTGGCACCCTGGGTTGGGTGCACAGGTCTGCTTCTCACAGGAAGATATGGGACCTTCATATGTCACATTCTTTCTCCTTTTACAAACAGGCAGGTGATTTTTTTTTTTTTTAAACCAACCTTCACTTAGATATATTTATGTACTAGGTCCTGATCAAGTCACATCTTTATAGACAGGAAAAGAAACACCCTTATTCTTAAGCCAGAGATAAAAATCACACCTGCTTTGCCTCAAATGCTCAGCATGGTATTGCCAGTAACAGTACTTAGGAACATAACCACTCAAATTATTTGCTATAATGGTGCCACGCTATAGCTCCCAGCAGAATTGGAATTGCTGAATGCTACAGTCTCCACAAGGAAGGAAATGCTAGTGTGATGCTTATGTGAAAATTCACTAGGTTTCTGCTCTCAAGGGAATAGTTTCCTCCTGTGATAATGCTAAACATAAAACACATTGAGTTTTAGGACTGATGAAAATAAAATTGGTGTGAATAAATGATTACATAAAAATGCACAGTCAGGACATCTACTACATATGTAAGACCATAAAATTTTAACTATCTCACTTTGTTGCTATAGCATACTCAAAGCTATTGTCCATTTGTGGTCACATGTATCGGTCCTAATCATCTACAAGGATCACTGCCTGAGCAGTGTATTTCATTATTTAATGGAAAATGAGATAGAACGACTTTAGGAGTAAGCTGTCACTTGTAGTACGTGCAGTGAGAAGACCTGCTCAGTTCATTGCAATGCTGTTTGTTTTCCCTTTGTATTTGAAGACTATGTTTCCCAGTCATCACTTGCACCATTACCAAGAACTTAGAACAAAGGAAACATGCTCTAGCAGAAAATGGCTTTAGCTTAGTTTTCACTGAGTGGCTTCCCATGTAAGTCATTGCCCCTCCTCTTCCTCACAATCTCCACTTCAACTGAAAATTCTTCAGAGGTAATGCTAGAGATGATACAGATGTTATACGGCAATCTACTTTGGAGACACAAGGTAATGCTTTTATAAACATGCTAATGACACAGGCTGTGGCTTTAACATGACACAAGGGCTTAATGTTATTTTGAATAAAGGTTCTGGTTTCTTGTTATTTTCTAGGAAAACAGTATCAATTTAAAAGGCAGAAATGGGAAAATTAGTGGCTTAACTTGCCATGCTTGCCAACAGTCTACAACTGAAATACATTATAAAACCTTCCTTCAAATTGAGAGTCACTATTAGAAAAATATACTTCACACAGAAGTTTCTAGAAGGCTTAAGATTAGCATGACAGTTGCATGGATAGAGGTAAAATGCTTTTGACAAGTTTCTCTGCTAGAACTTGATTCAGCAAAGCACTTCAGCATATGCTCATGAGCTTTGCTGAATCAGAGCCCAGAAGTGACACCCTTTTTGACAGCTTCCTTATAACTGTTAGAAGTTAACCCTCTTGTGGGGACCTCTCGCCTCCCTCAGCCGCTCACGCACATGATGGAACAGACATATGGTATGACATACCCCTGCAGCGCTGGGGGACTTGCATCTGGCAGGAGGACAGTATCTACTTGCAAATGGCATACAGCAGCAGATGCACATGGCTTTTCCCCTGTATTCTGATCCAGCACAACCAGCTGAAAACTAACATGACTGTTACTGCTAAACAAGGATTATGGAGCTACTGTTTAAAAAAAAAAGTATCACTAAACAACTACCTTAAAAGTAAAAGCTGTCTAATTCTTTCTTGGTAGCATTTCAGTAACACCATTACTGATGTGCCTACCCCACCGCATGTTGACACAACTGGTTATTTTGACAAGCATAAAGAGAAACTTCAGCTAGCTGCGTAGTGATTGCAAGTTACATTTGTATTCTCCGTTGTGTTATCTACTGCAAGTATGCGCTGAAAGAGTTCATCTGGTGGAACAGACTGCCAAGAATGTGAAGTGTGCCATGGGGTTCAAATGAATCAGCCCTAGTATCTGAATTTTTCATTAAAAAACAAATATCCCCTATTGAGACAAACATTGCCCGTGAACTCTGTGCTGCTCATGCACATAGACAGATTCAAATTTTTTCCCCGTCTCTTCCCCTCTCGCTTCTGTCATCCCAACAGCCAGTCCTCTCCAGTAGGTTACTTCCACAAAGGGAAACGGTTTGGTGTGACAAACACCCTCCTGCGACACCACGCTGCATGTACAGGATGCAGTTCTTTGCTCCAAGCTGCATGCCACCACTCCACCCCCCAGCCCAGTAGACTGGAAGGCAGAAGGGAGCAGTTTAGGAGTTGCTGTTCATGTCAGTAACGTATACATGACTGCTGCTGGCTGCTTTGATCCTAGGCACCCAGCTCCACAAGCATCCCATAACTCTGGATTTGCAGTTCTCCTGAAGGTATGTCAAACAACATGCCCCAAATCAGCCACTCTGCCTTTCAGCCAGGAGTTTATCACTCCTCTGTACGAGCTTCCCTCCCTGACAGACCCAGAGGCAGGGTGTATCACCAGATACCACGCTGCTCTGGACCCTCCCACGCAAGCCCTGTTAAGGCTCCCCAGCACCCCTCACTTCCAGCCATGACACTAGGGTCAGAAATTTTGAGTCTAGACTGATAACAGTGTTTGTAAGTCACAGAACTTATCTCAGAGTCTGCTTTCTAAAGAGCAAAAACTAAGGCTGCTGGAAGATGTGCTTTACACTCCCCAAAGCAAGGTTTAAAAAACCCTCTATCTATTGATCAAGTAGTTAACCATCAAATATTACATTTTTACAGTCTAAAGGGGTGATTTATAAAGAGATCTAAAGAAACTATAAGAGGAAATAATACTGTGACCTATTGCTTAACACTGGCAAGTCAACACACATAATACTTGTTTAAAGCCCTGGCTCATTCAATTCATGACAGTAGCCCTTATTGAGCAGCTGAAGCCCTCATGCGCTGACTGGAGTCTCATTCCCCACCACTATCCCTTAATACCTGTCTACATATAGCACTCTTTTTCTGCTATCGTTTTAATGGAATACTAAAAAAATAATAGTTCACTGAATGCAAGATTTACTATAAGACATAAAAATAAATTGACAATAAAGTCATACACATAAATTAAGCAAGAAGCCCTGTAATCTAGTCTGTATCAATGCCATATTTTCTCTTGTGTCAATGTATCATTCTTCACCTTCTCTGAAGTACAATAAGTTACTATTATTGGTAAATATTTATATTCAGTTCTGCAGTGTCAAGATACTGACAGTTAATATAAGTCTTCCAAGAAACATTCCCATCTTTCCAAGACAACACAAATATTTATCATATGTGCCTTTCTGAAGGCCTTTCTGGGAATGAGTTTTAGGATTACCTTTATTCTTGTCTCAGCAACTTTTAGCTAAGAAAACTAGAACAAATTAGGACTCTGGTAGCCACATACACACTAGCTAAAATCAATAGCTTTAATTTTCACATTTAAACCCACAATTTTCATCTGACAGGCTCAGCAGGTTTTAATGCACACAACAATTTACTTTTACTGTTTTAATTGTTTTTAGTCAATCACTTTTATTGCTTCTCTGCATCGGACTAAACAAATTAATAGAGCTATGTTCATAAATGATTACTTTGTGAAATGGCTTGATAGATACATTTGCCAGTTTCACCTTCAATTACTGCCAACATTAGTAATATTTATACCAAAAGGTACATTTATCCAGGTTTTATAATTAAGTGAGCAACAGGAGCAGCAATAGCCAAAAAAAACCCACCGCATTTCATGAGCACCATAGTATCAAATTTCATCTTTCTAGTAGTGTTCCCCCCAGGCCAAATGAAAACCAGCAAGACCTGCCTGCATAGTTGGCTGAAAAAACCCTTTCTGGACCACAGAAAGACAGTCTACTCCTGCCTAGATTCTTACATGATTTTTTGGTTCAGGAAAAAAGCTACAATGAATATATCACTCAATGATCATGTCATGGTTTAACCCCAGCCAGCAACTGAGCACCAGACAGCTGCTCGCCCTCTCCCCTCTGCAGTGGGATGGGGGAAAGAATCAGAAGAGTAAAGGGGGTGGGGAGGGGGGGAAGACACCAAAACCACCCACTTGTGGGTTGAGATAAGAACAGTTTAATAATTGAAATAAAATAGTAATAATGATAAAAGAATATACAAAAGAAGTGATGCATGATGCAGTTGCTCACCACCCACCGACCAATGCCCAGCCCATCCCCGAGCAGCGATCACTGCCCCTCCCCCCCCCCAGTTTCTATACTGAGCATGACATCATATGGTATGGAATAGCCCTTTGGCCAGTTTGGGTCAGCTGTCCTGGCTGTGCCCCCTCCCAGCTTCTTGTGCACCTGGCAGAGCACGGGAAGCTGAAGAAGTCCTTGACTAGTGTAAGCACTACCTAGCAACAACTAAAACATCAGTGTGTTATCAGCATTATTCTCATCCTAAATCCAAAACACAGCGCTATGCCAGCATCTAGAAATTAACTCTATCCCAGCCAAAACCAGGACAGGTCAGGATGACGTTGTTACAGGGCATGACAGAGCTGGATCAAATTCCTTGTTTTGTCCCTTAGACAAGGGCAGTGAGAGTCCAAACTCCAGAAAAGGCATAGGGCTCCCTCCTCATCCCCACGCAGCTCTGCTTCTTGGCCAGATAGGAGGTGGGGCAGGTACAGGAACATTAGCTTGAACACAATACATCACAGTGCCTCTTCCCTTCAGCAGAGGTATACATGGCCAAAGTTGGAAAATTTACTAATTAACTGATCAAAAACATGATACAGTTGCCACAAGACTGGAAATACCAAGAAAGCCTACCTTTGTGAATGCCAGTAAGGATCAGCCTTCACTGACACAGCCTTTCCCATGCTACACACAGATCTCAGGATCCAAAATAAGAGGTTATTAGCTTTCATAACAATTACTTCAGCTGCTGCTAAATCAAAATATAGGAATGCAAGTCTGCAGTTTGGCCTTTCCCCAGTTAAGGCATCAGATGAGCTAAGACTACTGTGAAAATGGAAATAATTGATAGCAGAAGTTGCCTTCAAATATTGCTTCCATACATATCATTCAGGAGGCTTGACACAACAAGCATTTTCCAAGCAAACCAGACGCATACCAGCAAGGCTCTTCCACACAACATGTGATGCATGTACTCACTGAAGTGAGAGATCCCAATTCACCCAGTGAAACCCAGGGTTAATCTGATGGATCCTCAGCTCTTCTGTCCAAATTTAGAAGAACGACGTTCACTTGACCAAAGCGAACACAGATTTCCCCCACACAAGAGACAAGTTACCCTAGCCACGTAGCTACAAGGACCTTTACCCAAGATGCTCAAAACCCTGGACTCTAGATCTTCTTCCTAAATTCCTATTTTATTATTTTAATCTAACAGGAGAAAAAACCATAGAAACAGAAGCTAAAGTCAAAGTCTCTTTCTTCATAGGCTCAAGTCAGGCTCCCTCTGGCAAGAAACGCTTGAATGCTTTTCTTCGGTGTGTTTTAAGAGGCAGGCTTGAGACTATCACAGAACATGGCCTCCAGCCAGTGCTCGAGTCTTTCACTAGCAGTGAGATCAGGGTTTGAACACCTTTACAGCTGAGGAAGAGAATTTTTCCTTCTACCTTCTGGACATGTTATTTAATCTAACTATTAGAATAGCTCAAGTCTTGCATGAGAAACACCCTCCTTAGAAAGGGGGAGGCTTTGGATTTGATCCAGTCATGCAGGGGAAGCCTGAATCCAGCTCTTCCACCTCCTGGACGCGACCATCATTTTCACTCCTTCCTTATCTAATTACAGAACCACCTTAAAGATCTCCCTCCTTCCACTAAACCCAGCTTTAAGTTGTTTGAAACCAGAGAGGAAGGAGGTGCCCATCTCACAGCAAGATGCTAGGCCACCAACACTAAGTGGAGGAGGGAGCTTCCTTCTTCCCTGGTGCAAACCCCAGGGAAGGGGGTACCATGCCCTCCCTAGCCTGCACATGGGTCAAGTCCCAGCAGGGTGCTGCAGGGCCTGCCAGATTCAGCCTAATTCAACACACTTGGCTCTCCAGACATAATTATCCACTGGAGGAGTGTGTGTAGGTAAGTGCTTCATCTACAGCTAACACACCAATTCTTTTTCCTATCCCACACCTATTTTACCATCGCTCTTGTGGTATCCCGTGGAATAGGAAAACATTTTGGGAGAGTCTGTCCATCCCTCTCATTACGATTCTTAAACACCTTGCCTTGCAAGTGAGTACTTACTTACTCAAAGCTCTCCTCCCCACCTTTACAGAGCACATTCTTTTTTCTAAGTAGTCACTGTAGTACTAAACCGGCTGCTGCTTTTGTACAAAAGCTAAAAATTATTCTACATTGGTCAAAACTGCTGACATCAAACTAGTTTTTCATTTGATATTCCTACACAATATCACTCGCATTTGATTTAAACCTTCATTGAACACGCACCCTCAGAAGCGGTCCGCATCTTAAGCTGTAGGAAACTGATAAACTGCGTAGTGTGGTAGAAGGGCTTTTTACTATTCTTTTAGAAACCTGCATAATATCTTATATGAAAGAGCCCTGATCTCTGGCTGAGGTTGCTAGGTACTTCATGAATATAAACCGAATATATTAATCCTTTCAGTCCTTAAGCTACCAAGCCTACTCCCTACTGCAACAAGAAGAATCATTAAAAGCTTGTATGACAAATAAAAGATCTTACTACACAAGTAAACTGCAAAGAACAAATCTGTTTATTTCCTGAAGTTCATGCAAAAATATAGTTGGGATTTGTTTTAGTATTTCCATATTCCTTGAATCAGTTCCCTAGTCTAAGTAGATACCATTTTTATTTTAAGTTGCTTGGTATTAAACAGACACTTGATCCACCAGCAGTTTTCACAAAACCACCCCTTGCTCCCATCCGTGTAGTGAAGTAACACAGCTGCTCCATAATCCTGTCTTTTTATCATCAGGCAGGACAGCGTTCACCAAAATGTCAAACTGAGGACAGCCACCTTGCTTGGATGACATACCCCAGAGCATGTCTGTGTTCAGGACTCTTCAATACAGAGCTAAGTCTAAAAAAAAAGCTAAGTAAACAAATCTTCTGTGTCACAGATTACCCGAGTTGCTGCTACTCAGGGCAGAGATTAGCAGAAAGAACAGATAAAGCCAGAGGTGGCAACAGCATCTCCACCCACAGCCAAATATATCCATTTTGATCAAAGCCAGCCCCCTCCCACCACTGTATTACAGCAGAGAGAAGTGATCAACAGAACCACAGCCACAACAAAGCCTGGGCACATCTGTATTCCCACAGAAAAGGATCAGCAAGATGATCTTAACTCTGTGCACTGCATGGCAGCTCAGCAAGGCAGCAGTCTCAGCTCATTTTTAAAGTTGCCTTGCAATGGTAACAAGCTATAAAATCGTCATTTATTTTTCTGCAGGCCAGCACCCTGGAATGCTGGCCTACAGAACCCTTTGCAGAATGATTAAAATGGTATCCAAGAGTGACCCTGAATTAGTTTGTATAAGACACACGTGTACTGTTGGACTGACTCATTAGAAGTTTTCACATGGCCCAGCTACGGTATATTTAATATTTCTATCAACTAATGACATCATTTCATAAACACTGATGAAGAATTAGTGGTACAGTAGGATTTCAAAGGCCAATTTTCAAATATGGGCAAGGTACCCCTTACTGCACTTATAGATTGAAATAGCCAATGGGATACAGCTGATCAAGATCAGATGGAAGCTTTAAGTGACAATATTTTGCTCTTTCCCTCCATGCACACTAGAGCATGCTGCTCTGACATAACTTTTGGAAAAGGTCCTTTACAAATAGGATCCTATTTTGTCTGGACAGGTAAGACCTGTTGAAACACTGTTCAAGATCTCTTGTTCTACAATAATACCTGAAGACCCCAACAAAGATCAGGCCTTACTGTGCTGGACACACCATGCAGAAAAAGCCTGTAGGTCCCTGTCAATACAGTCTAAATAGATGGAACAAGCAGGAAGCAGGCAAATTGAAAAAAAAAAAATAGCTTGCCCCAGGTCACAGAGAGAGTCTGTGTCAGAACTAAGAAGCACATATAGATCTCTTGATTCCCCATGCCTTAACTTCAAGGCCATCCTTTCCTCACTCTTTTAGAAAAAAAAAAATCTTAAAAAAAAAAGCACAAGGCATCAGCCTACAGCATTACTATCAAGAGTTGTTCTAATTGCCCCTTCAGAAAGTAGAGCTACACCAAGGATCAACCTGGCCCATGTGTTTAAGTTGGGGACAGAAATCAACACTAAAACTTGCTGAAGTTCACGAGAAGTTCACTGCTTGGCAAGATCCTTCCTTCCATCTCATCTACCTAGAATGGAAAAGACTTGCTATCACATACCATGCCAAGCCACCCCCCACCCCCCAAACATTCAATATAGTTTTACAGAGATGTTACAGGGTGTATTCCCAACACATACGTAAATATTCGGAATGCACTCTGTTTTCTTTCTCTTCACTGAACTCTCTAGCATAGCAACTCATATGCATCACACAGTTCACTTTACACCAGCCAAAAGAGATGAAGAAAGAATCACATCCAAGCTGTAAATCATATCAGCCCATTGCAATTAAATACATTCAAATTCTAAATCCCAGAAAATAGACTTTGTAATGATACAATTGCTGACTGCATCTACCAAATACTCTATTGCTGCCCTTCAAACGTGCTTTCCATTTACAAGCACACAGAAGCTACTTTACTGCCAATTCCTCCATTGATGGCACATTTTATTGACAAAATACAGCTGAGCCACCTAAAGCAATTTCAGCTACAGAATAACCTTTCACACAAGAAGTTAACCAGCTCCTCCATCCATTTGCAGGAGATTTAGATTAGCAAACACCACACACAGACACATTCAGATCCTTTGAACAGCCTCATGCCAGTTGACAGCTAAGGACAGGGTAATGTTATAACAGTATTTCATGCTTTGAGTTCTGGGAAGAAAAGCATTCCTTACTCAGAAGTAAGATGCTTGGATTCCCACTCTGCCACAAACTGTTTGACCTACCTATACCTTTTCTCCCTCATCTCCAGTTTCCCCTTTCCATTGTCTTGCCCCTCTCCTGCATTACAATTTTCTCATTACACTTCTACAAAGCTTGTCTTAGTTTAAATAATGCTTTTTTTTTTTAAAAAAAAAAAGCCCACCCAGTCTTCCCACAAGCTTACAAAGTACCAGATATATGCAAGTCTGTGTAGAGTGCAACCACTGGCACTGGAGTGGCCACTTACAACAACTAGCCAGCCAAAGGGAGGCTGTGCAGCCACAATCAGACAAGTTCACCATCAAATAAATACTTTCATTTTTAAAAGCAGCAGACTCCAACATAAAATTACACTTCTTTTAAATGCAGTTGTGTAAAACATTTGCTCTGTATTACTTATGGAAGAAAACACAAGGCTTAAAACATACCAAGACTTGGAGTTCCACATTAAAGAAGCTTGCTAGGAAGAGAAAGTTTTAGAAACTACTTTTATTGTCAGGCTTAATCCTGCACTCCTGTCAAGTCTGCCCTTCAGGTGAGTTTGCCTGATCAAAGATCTTACGGTTGACCTCTCAGATTTTGTCCATAGATCACTCAAAGTGCTAGTTTACTACCAGCTGCTTGTAACATCTGTCCAGGGCTAGCTGTCCAGTTTAGTCTGTGCTAAATAATTCCAGGGGTGGGTGGAAAAGGGGGAGAGACCATACAGCAGTACATTCTCCCACAAACTCACACATAAAGCACACACCACATCAGGCAGTCTGATGGCAGAAGATAAGTTTGCTAACATATACGTACCAGTGCAAGTCCCAGGCAGAGACTGCTGCAGCACAAGTGCAGCTGAGTAGCATCTGGAATCAGACTGCAAGTTTCCAGAGAAACATTAGGACATCCACAAGTGCAAATACCTACCACAAGAAAACGGACAAGGCCTTGCATTATCAGATCACATGGTTCAGCACCATTCTCAGACTGAGAGCAATGGACAGGAGTGCCAAACACTGCAGCTACCAGTCTGCCACTAATTGCAGAAGAATGATACAGCTGCAACAGAGATTTATCCCTGCAGAAGGTGCTACATGGGGAAATTATTTTAGCCATGGGAGGTTGGCTGACTTTTCTCAGACTTTTTAATTAACCCCATGCAAAAGAATTCAGCACTCCTATCTAAGATCCTTTTACAGTTTGTAAATCAAATCTAGTTTGTCTTAGGGTGTACACACAAGTTGAAGCTGCTACTGTCCCAGGTGAACTTTTTTTACAGCTCAGTTGGAAAGAGAAAAATCTGGTCATTTAGTCCTGCAGGTTAAGAACTGACCAAAATCACAGTTAAAAATAACACTAAAAAGAAATCAAAGCCAGATGCCGCACAGAAAGAAAGAATCGATATATTAGTTGCCATGGCCAGTTCACTTATAGCAAGCTCTAATATTCCTTGCATGGCTGTTTTGGAGAGCTCATCTGTCCATCTGCCTATACTTTTTTAGTTCATCTGCACAATATCAAAATCATTTTTTATTATCCTCTGCGGTAGCCACACGGTTCATGCTTTTTTTTTTTTTCTTGTGTGCTTCACCTCCCCAAGGAGATCAACAAATACTTTTTTTCTGTGTGACCCAGTCATAACACAACAGTCTTGTGTTGGACCTGAGAAACCACTACAAAACTGCTTGCTAGTGTCTCATGAGAAAAAGATACTTCTGTTGGAAGGTGAGTGTAATTAGTTGCTTTGCTCATTAACAAAAGCTGATCAAAGCCATACTGCTCCCTGAAGCTGTTACACTCTGTAAGCTATTGCAGTTTCTTAAAAGAAGACAGCAGCTTAAGTCCAAACAGCTAATGCCCAACAGGCACCTCCTTTTTTATCCATTTTAAAACAGGGGGGAGCCCTTGATCTGAAGCTCTGGTCAGTCCAGAATTACTCAGCTCAAATTCAGCTGGAGTAATTTCAGAGCTGGACTTCTTGTCCCCTGCACCCTTAGAGGGGAGCACACATTCCCCATCACTAAAGATTAGATGCTCTTCATTCCACTACCCCACAGCCCTTCCACTTCCCACAGGGTACCACATTACCAAGGACAGGAGGCCTAGGTTGAAAGTCTCCCCCCCTTTGCTAGAAAGCACCCAACACTATGCCCTAAAGGTATAAGGCGCTCGTACATAGAAGCCTCTCCCCTTCCAAAACCACATCTTTCATTTGTTAGGTCAGTACTCCAGCCATTTCATTAACGCATCAGATCTCACTGCATCACATAGCTTTCCTTCTAGTTAAAACAGATTTCATTGAATTAAAAACAGTAGTTCAGGTTCATATTAAGAGAGGTAGGCTCAAAGAGAAGTTATGCAGCCATTACCATCCTTACCTGCAGAGAAACAGCAAAAGCCACCAACACTCTCGGAACCGTAAGAGGCCCAGCCTCTTTTTATCCTACTCCAGTGCTGCTAGACTGATGAGTTTGCATTGCTACCAGCTGACAGACACACTCCCAGCTGAAATAAATTAGATGTTAATAGTGAAGATCCCTACTGCACACTCATGTGAAGGGTTGTTTTCAAAGTCCTCAATTTTTCATTAAGGAACTGTTTTTTCAATTTCTTGTTTTATTTGTGTTACTACAGAAAACTGTGACTAGCCTATTTTATAAATGTCTGAGGGTTTATTGCTAGGCACTACAAAACATACAGCTATATACTGACCCTCTTATGAAGATTTCTTATGAAAATGCAAAGATTAAGTTAATGTTTTTCATTAAGTTCCTAAATTGGAAGTTAATTTTATTATTTAAAATTTATGTAAGAATTTAAGAATATATAAAGGTGAAATTCCCATGGTAAACATTTTAAATGGATGGGAAGAAAATATTTATGTTTAAAAGCTGGTTATTTAGCAACTGCAGATTAACTTAGCTGTAAAAGGTCATGCCTCTCCGTATTCATACACAGATATACAAGAAAGCTACATGTGCCTACAGAGGGTATTCACCCTGATTGAGAAAGCCCGCCTAAGGGTTCTGTGAACTGAGTCCTGCAATAACGCCTTGGCAATGCGAAACTCCTGTGTTTAGAGAACAACCCCCTTTAAGATCACACAGTCAAGACTTCTTATTTTCTAGAAAATATTTTAGCAATTAGGGTATTTTAGCAGTGGTACTGCCAGATCTCTAAGCAGAGGCTCTGCACCTAGTTCCAGTCTTTGCCACACGCAGGCCACTTTGAATACATACACTTAAAGAAGATAGCCAAGACCTGCAGTCAGAAAGAGAGATCTGAAGAGGAGGGCCTTCGGTGCATAGAGCACAGCTCTTTGACTGAGTTGAAAGTCAAAGAGAATGCAGAAAGGAATAAATAATCAAAAGAACAGAAGTAGAAAGAAGCTGGTAAGACTCGAGAGGCACAGATCTGTTCTGATATTCCTACAGCACTAAGAAAACAAGGCATTTCTTTTGTTGTTTAAAGTAGATTTTGTTGTAAATTACGCTATTATATAGAAAGAAGTGCCTCATAATAACAGAAGTTTTTTTATTGTCCACATGACTTTAATTTATCCCCTGTACAAGAGAAGAGTCAAGGCTGTACAAGTCCAGAAAAAAAAAAAAAAAGAGAAAGTTTGGGCATCACCCGATAGCCCCGTGATCAGAGCAGTCACCTTGGCAGGAGAAAAGATGTGTCAACATCCTGCTCCCAGGGTTGTTCAGGAATTCACATGAATCACTCCTCAAATAAACCATGGAGTGCAGACAGTCATTGACAAGGGACTGTTGTTGTATGAGGAGGCCCGGCATCATAACATCCGAAGGCAAGATCCTGGGTGTGGTAACTGCATGGAGAGAGGCCCATGTAAACAGGGACAGTCACTCCTTGCTAAGATTCCCAGGGAGATAAGTGACGCCAGTGGAAAGTAGGAGTCTCTCTCTGTCTCACACATGAACAGTCATTTACTTGATGGAGAACCCAGCATGTCTCCTTAGCATCTTTACAAGTTGTTAATAAAATGCAACACAGGCCCAGGAGTTCAGAAAAGAGCACCTGAAGTCACCGGGACTCATTTGTGAGCAAAGAGAAAGAGTAAATATGAAACACTCGAGGGGAGTGGCCCCAAAGGGAAAGGCGTGGCACTCAAAAATAGATGTATGTTAGAAAAATTAGGATACCTTTAAGTATATCTTGGGGAAACGGGATGGAATAAAGAAAGTTTATGGTGAACATCGGGGAAAAAAAAAACAATCCTGAAAGGCAAGTACATTAGAGAGTAGAATTATCTTAAACACCTCAAGCAACTGAGCTTTATCACGTCTCTTCTGAAACTAGACTGGAAAAGGCTTTAGGTACCAAAAATAAGAGACAAAAAAGAAACTACCTGAAAAAGGAAAAAGAAGACCAGTTAATCTCTCATTTACCATATAATTCCTTGCAGGAGTCATCCTCAGTTTCCCAGAGACTGCATCTGAGCCTCAGATTTGAGGTTCTGGATTTGATATATTTTGATTCCAAGGGCAGGGCAAGTGCTCAATTGTTTACCTTCCTACCACCAACTGGACTGAACCAGCTCAGGGAAACTTTAGCCCAATAAAACAGAAATCTTCTAGAAATGTAGACTTATAAGGGGGGAAAAAAGAAATTAGAGGTAGAAATCATCTGAAGTCATTTAGTCCACCCCAAACCATAGGGCTGCATTCCATCACGGGGAAGAAGGTGGGGAGAGGGGCTTTGCAAAAGCTGGGTGAGCTATTGCAGGGCATCACTTACCCTTACAACTACACCAACAGCTGGTCTCTCTCCCTACAGTCATCTAAATCCATAACTCCTTTTCCTAAGCACTATGGGCCAAGAGAACAGATCGTGCCTCTCCTCTAAGCAGCACGTCATGCCGAAAAGCTTTCTGTTATTTAAACTGATTTCATGAGACCTCTTGCACTTCCATAGTCTTGCTGCAATGGTGTGCATGATTCGGGGGACCACAGGGAGGAAGACCATAGGGGGTTCAGAGGCTGGGAAATGATGCAGGTGTGGTGCGCTGTAGCCCTCCCCTTGATTCCCTGACAAGCTGCTAGCAGCACGCTTGGATCCCTGACAGGATCAGTCCCGCTCAAGGAAACAGGTATTTCACCTTCAACCCATTGTAACCTGCAGATACAGTATCAAAGTTACAGTACTTTCCAACTTTGGGCCAAGAAGGAGCAAAAACTTTTGCAACACTCATCTTTCAGGCCAGTAGCCCTATAGCATCTCCGGAGCCCGCTTCAGTGTATCGTAGCATTTGTTTATTCTAAAGCTCCATCTCCTGGAGCCATGAAATTAATACAGAAACGGCTCAATTGCCACTTGAAATAAGGGTGCAAGTTAAAGAGGAAAGTTTACAAAGGTGTGAATCTTAAAGAGGTGAGATGTAAAATTATGAAAGTATCCCTGGTTTGTTAGGGTTTTGTTTTTTTTTAAAAAAAACCTGCTTTAATTTGGAAGCTCATCTCCTGATCTGAGGGAAGTCAATTTAATCTCTTCTCCCAAGTAGCAAGTGATAGGACAAGAGGGAATGGCCTCAAGTTGTGCCAGGGGAGGTTTAGATTGGATATTAGGAAAAACTTCTTCATGGAGAGGGTTGTCAAGCACTGGAACAGGCTGCCCAGGGAAGTGGTGGAGTCCCCATCCCTGGAGGTATTTAAAAGCCGGGCAGACGAGGTGCTTAGGGACATGGTTTAGTAGTGGACAGGTACGGTTGGACTCGATGATCTTAAAGGTCTTTTCCAACCAAATGATTCTATGATTCTAATTTCTCCGCACTTGAGAGCAGGGATCTTTGACAGGGTGGCTGCAGCAGCTCTGTTCAACGTCTCATCACATCCCACTAAACTGAAGATTTAAGGCTATTTCCGATGTAAATACAGAAAATTATGACTGGTTTCCCCCCCGTTTAACTCATCCCTCCCCATCCTTTCCACCTCTTTGACCTCTCCGCCACCGGCACTTCACAGCGCACCGCGGGCGCCGTCCGGAGCCGTACCCCGCTTGCTCCCCGCCGGCCGCCTCGCCTCGCACCGGAGGGTGCTCTCCGCCTCCGCGGAGGGGACCTGCACGCCCACCGGGACACGCACCGGGCGGCGGGCCGCTGCTTCAGCTCGGGGCGCCGCGCCGCTGCCTCAGCCCTGGCAGCTGCGGTGCCCGCCCCGCCGGCGGCGGCCCCTAAGCGCCTCCGGCCCCCGCANGTGTGGCGGGGTGCGCCGGCCGCCACCCCGGCTTCGTCCGCCCGCGGGAAGGGAGAGGGCGCAGCGAGGCCGCTACAGGCTTGCGCTCCTGCTCCTCCCCTCCTGCTGGTGGGCCTGCCGGGAGGGCGGAGGCCGGGGGTGCTGCCGCCGGCGGAGTCGCCGGGAGGGCCGGGGGCTCTCGGACAGGAGGGGCTGCGGGGAGCTGCTCCCTCGGCCCACCCCTCCTTTGGCGTCCTCGTCAGAAGGCACCTGCGAGGGCCAGCGCGCTCCGGAGCCCGTCTGCTGTCTGTAACCACCACGCTGCTCGGAAGCAGGAGCGCTGCTTGCAGGCGCAGAGGGTTTGCCAGGCCTTTCTTGGCCCCGGTTGGAGGAGTTTATTGTCACTGCCAGCTGCCACAGACCTCTCCTCCACTTGGCAGACCGAAATTTAGCTGCTGCTGTGCAAGAGAGAGCCCCTGACCTGCAGGGAGGCTGTGCTGCGGTTCTGCTGAGCGTCAAGGGAATGCAGGGTTCCACTCGCTGGCCTCGCCTGAGGCCCAGCATCACCAGAGCCTCAAATTCTTCCTTGCGCTTTGCCCCCCTGTTCCAGAGGGCAGCTCCACATTGTCTGCTCTCAGGTTTCTCATTATGGGAACTAGCTTGCACGGACGTTTTCTCGCCCTGCTCACCTATCCAAGGAATCCACGTCCTTCCACTTGCAAGTCGTTCGGTCCTTGACCTCAACGGCAGCGCAAGGCGTGCTTTGCTGGGTTCACCATCTCCATTCTCGTTATTGCAGTGCATCTATCAGTGTATGCTGACTGAGAAGGCTCTGCTTTCTCATCAGCCTTTCTTTACGCTCGTTATTTCATTTACCACAAGATTATAAAACAACTTCCAGAAGGGCTGTTTGCCAGTCTGCAGCCTGTTTTGAGTCTTTTTATCAGGTGTTTCAAAGAAAACGGAACCTGTTCAACTGCACAAAAGTGGACGGTCAAGAAACAAATGCTCAAGGAAACCCCTCTGCCCCGTCCTGCTTTTGAGCTCTCCGTCCTCAGTCTTCTTTTGTGAACATTAACAAATGGACCAAGACAACTTTTGGGGCACCTCTGGAACAACCACAGAGCCCATGGCAGGAGAGGCAGCTACTGATAGCCAGGAGACTTTCCTGGTTCATTTGATCAGCTCTATCACCAGCGCATTGCAAAGGCCGGTTTCACAAGCATTCGCAGGTCTGCTGCAAGACAGTCCCGGGGCACCTGTCTACCAGGTTATTGCAAGAGACCGTACTGACGGTGAGAGGTGAATGGTGCTAAAGCTGTCTGAGGACACGAGTGTCACGGTGAGAGATGGGAGCTGCAGTTCGGAGCTGTTGCCTGCTACAGTTCACATGAAACCCACGAGGACGAGCTGTTTCTGTTACACAAATACCAACGTACACTTCCCTCACTGAAGGCCCCAGTGTACAGTTTAAGATCAGTTTGAATCCCGCAGGAATCCGCTCCGGGTCCAGTTCTGTTCCAGACTGTTAATAACAAGACAGCACCGTAGCATAAAGTCCCCCTGAGAGTACAGGCAGAGCACAGTGAAGGGAGAAACACTTGTAAAGACCTTGTGGAACAAGACGAGAATTCAGAGAAATCTGAAAATAAAAAAAAAGAAAAAAGTTGGAAAGAGTACAAAAGATTGCAAGACATAGCTGGAGGGAGACGAGCAGAACAGTACACTTCAGGCAAAATCAAATATATGCCACAGGACATCACAGCTCAGAAACAACCTGGGCAGAAAATGACTTGGAGATTATGGTGGACCACAAATTGAATACAGTCAAATATCACTTTGGGACATACACACAACACAGGGGAGGCATTACTCCCTGCTGCCTGGGAGGCCCCAGCTGGCGTACTGTGTCCTGATTTGGATACAGCAATTTGAGGATGAGGGAGACAAATGGGAGAAGAGCACTGGCTCAGAACACCACACACTGTCGGGGAAGGTTGGGAGAACGCGGTTTGTTTAGTCCCACAGGCACAAAACCGGGGTGGCAGGATAAACTAACAGGGTTTCCAGCACACCGGAGAATCAGTAGCAGAAGTTGGTCACCAGGTGTGTTCTTGACAGCATGGAAGGTGAGAAGGAGAAGATGAGGAATGACAGCTTAATTTGCTGCTGAGATGATTTATCTTACTTAGTGACACCTGTACCGACCTGTAGTCTGTCCCAGCAGCTGTCTCCCTGCAGGGTCCTGAGGGCTCACAATGGTGCTGGGCCCTGTCAGCAGGAGTTTGCCCCCAGAGGCACCCAGGGAGCACTCTGCCCGTGCCCCAGCTGCCCCATGGGGACCTCGCCACCTGCCTCGCTCTCTTGCTCGGGAATGGGGCATGGCTTTTATCCTTATTTCCTAAAATAGCACTGCGCGTTGACAAGCAGCAGCAGCAAGCCAGGGGTGGGAATGAAGGTTCAAGGACCATTAAACACTTAAGAGTTTCCTGTTGTATCACAACATCAAAAGACATGTCTATCAAATAACGCCAGCCTGAGCCACTGTTAAATTTGCGGTGTTCAGTGGCCCTCAAAATTTCTCGTATCTTTACCTGTGATGACATGGTCCAGCAATTATAAACTGGACCACAGAATAAAATATGCAGGGAAAAGCCCAGTCCTGAGTAGTTTCTGTCACTGCTTACTCACAGTAAGAATTTCCGAAGGCCAGAAGTAGTTCAAGAACTTTGTCTATAGTTTATTGCGATAAACATGGATGGAGAAAAGCGGCTTTCCTGAGTGAACATGAGGACAGAGGATCAACTTACAAATGAAATAATGCAACAGTTTACAGCGAACCTTGCAGAAGAGTTGGTAAATAATAGTCCAAAACTGGGGGAATGACTTCAGGTGCCTTGTTCACATGCATTAAAAGATCATTCAGAACCAAAATGCGATTGCCATTTCTATCCATAGAAACCAGAACATCCTCTTTCAGCTAGAAAACACAGGATTATGTCCTAACCTAAAAACCTAAGTCTGCAGGAGATCAGTTATCAGCATGAATATTTTTTGCCAGGCTGTAGGAATCCTGGCTATAAGGTGCCTTGTGTCCCAGAACCTGCTCACAAATACAGAAATGAAGACAAAACATGCCATAAACTTGTTATAACTACCAGTCTGTGGGAGAGGCCCAGCAGCAGAACGATTCACTGTACAGAAGTATAGAGAGCACAAATGCATAGGTACATGATATAGCCTGTATACGCAAATTTCAGAGCTAACCCCTTTCAATTAAACCATACAGATACTAAAAGAACATTATATCCATAAGGAATTTGCTGGCATGAACATCCTTCAGGCAAATGAGGATGAAGAGCTCTGATTAACAAGAGTTTACGAGTTACATGACAAAAGGTGGGTCTCTCATTGGGAACAGCAGAGATGTAACTCGGATGCCTTCAGTAATCCGTACCTCGTCCATACTTGTCTAACTGAAAAACGTTGACCTCGGACACACAGAGATGCAAATAACCTTTAAACTCTTCCTAGAAATGCACTATATGAATAAAAAATGCCAAAGGATTGCAGAAGGGTGTTTTGTACAGTTGTAGTCAATAAAGGCATTCATTCTTAAAAAAAAAAAAATCTAATTTTTTTTAATTAATCGCTGGGTTGCCACTTAACTATTGCAACAGAAAACTCACAGAACTATCAGGCTTCAGCTCTGTTTTTCCCCTCCCACATACAATTAACAAAGAAGCTAAAAATAAAAGCTTGATTCTTTTGTGCCAGACCCAGGACAATCTTGCTGGAGTCATGACTCCAGCTTTTCAGTAAACTGCTCGAGTGCAAAACAACACACATACAAAATTTCTCACAGACTGAAGCAGCAGAAGAAATATTTTTTCAGCCAGTTTCCTGCATCCCCTAGGCTAGGCATAAACTGAAATGCAATTCCAATTTATTTTTGCAGCTAGTATTATTTCCTGCTGAAATGTTTAAAAAAAAAGCAATACTCAGTGCTGCAGGCAGAGGTGCCTTAGCCTTGGAAGCCCTCAGAACACAGTTTTTATATTAAAAAAAAAATTTACTTTGTTCAAGCCAGAAGATCCAAGAGGATTTGAAAAAAGAAATCCAGATTTGTCCTGGACCTAGTTAGCAATACAGAAAGCAGCAATAATCCCTGCCCCGAAACTTTAGGCAGTCTCAGACAGCTGGAGGCACGGACACAAGCCCTGAGGTGGCTGTAGAGGGATATGGCTCTTGCTGTTCCAAGCTCCCTGTGCGAGACAGGAGGATGCCAGGCTTTCCTACCTACGCCCCTCGCAGTGCTCCTCCTATGCTCGCTGGAAAGCACCCAGCAGAAGCTGCTGCACATAAATTAAACCCCAATTCCAGCAACTTCTGCTCCATTCACTGAATCTACTCAGACTTTTTTGAACAATTTTAACTTAAATGTACTAGTCTTTATAACCCCGAGTACCTGCTATATCAGAACACTACGAGCATTATAGTAGTCCCTGAGGTTTCAAAATCAAGGCTGACAGAGCATTTCAGATACTTTAAGGAAATCAACTCTTCTAACAGCAATTTTTTTTATTTTAATATCAAGGGCAGAATTAAGGGCTGACCTTCACCTTGTATTCTGAAAAGTAAACTCCATTGCATTTTCCATTTATAGTCTAGTCCCATATAATAATTTTTTAATAGGAAATACACCCATGGATGCTATAAAGCACCTGTTGCCTGGTTTTCTGGGACTTAACCACACACTCAATTCATGAATGCAAGCAGAACGACCAATTCTGTCTGAATAGCTGTATACAGAAACACGCTCTGGGGTGTATGTAATTATGGCACTTAAATCAGCCAGATTTAGAAAAAGACAGGCTCTGAAAATAGATTCAATGCTACGCCTCCACGCACACAGAAAAGCAGCTGCCTGTGTATCTGGAGGTGTGTAAGGCCTCTGACAAAACGCGGCTGCTTAGAAATGCAGTAGGTTTGTTTTGGTTTTTTTAAATCTACATTTTAAAAAAAAGAATCTTTCCTGATTAGTAAATGCAATCTTTAAATGTAGGCACATACTTAGTATTAAGATGCTTACTGTGATGTTAGAGCATGATTTTAATTTTTATTAGCCATTGCAAAAAAACAAAAAAAGGCAGATACGTAAGTGAATCCATACCTCAAAGTTCTTCTGCAAGTCTTTGCAATAGTGGCACTAGTGCTGCTAAAACAAAACATATTGAAAGGTCACAGGTGCTTAAAGAACAAGTTTATTGACAATATCTTCACAAATAAACAGTCGAAAGAAAATTTCAGAAATCTCTAAACTTATAAATTTTAAAATTTTGTTCTCGTTGGCAAATATTAAAAAAAATCCACAAAGAAGTATAAGATGTCACTATATTTTTAAACTTTCCTAATTTCAACATTTTGTTTCAGTCCTTTAATTTCATAATACACATCCAACCCTCAAGCACAATGCAAATGAGACAACGTACAGTCTTCCTTCTGTAAGGGGATCTCAATCAATAGGAATTTTTTTTTTTTGGCAAGCATCTCCCTGAATCCTGTCTGCTTAGAACTTGATAGGTAACATCAGCAAGAAATAACTTAATAAATATTCCAACTGAGCCAAATTATTCCAGTATGAATCAAAACCTAGATTTCCCCAAAATGATACAAAGCATACCGTATAGTACAAGAAACTATCCACATGCATTTGAGAGGTCATTTTTGTACTTCAGGTATGTGAACTTAAAACCAAAGAGGGACAATTCTGATAAAAATGTACTCAGATATTTCATAACATTAATATTTATTGCTTTATATGAATACTGTATTGAAAGCCCAAGCATTCAGTTTACACACAGAAATTATACAATTATATACCGTTTCACAATGGCAGTGAGCACTCATTACAATCTACAAAAATCTACTTTACAGAAATTTAAAAATTCTAAATATCAAAAAGGTACAGTTGAAGAAACAGGTATAAACTTGGCAGCCAGTAATTGTGACTGGGAGGTTGCAGCTTGCATGTCTTTAAATATGGGAACTGGAAAATATCTAGAGTTTAAAGCAGTAGTTTGTGCTTTGAGCTGGTTTGGAAAAGAAAAAAGTAACACTGGCTGTCAAAGTAGCATGTTCAAAAATATTTAGTTCACTTCCAAAATGTTATACAAATCATGGTGATTTCTATGCACCCCTAAACCTTTTAGTCGTTTAGCTCGGGTACATAACTACGGTCATATATTAATTCTTCCAATACAGTGGTGTGATCATGCTGATGCCATCTGCACACACCTTAGAATAATTTTGAGACTTCTCTACAATATTCACAATGCTCCAAGAAGCACTCAAAAAGGCAAGTACCTGTTCATTTCTTCCAAGATATTTTCTTATCATATTTTCAAACATTTCTTCTACAAAAGTTTAAGCTAACGTTTTGATTACAGCGTTCTCAACATAAAGCACATTTTCTCATAAATAAATGAAGTCCTTTCACTCAGGCACCTCAGAAGTATACAAAAATGTTGTAATCTGAACAGTTCTCTTGGAATGTGTTTACTCTGGTGTTTTCAACAATGTTAATATTTCCAGGGCTTCATATGGGCCAGATTTCATTTGGTTTGTTTTCCAGAGGCAAAACAAAGTGCCTTGAGAGGTGAACTCAGTCTTTTCCTATAGAAAAAGTATTTGCTGTATTTATCTTTTATAGAAACAGAAAAATATACCATTTCCCCCTTAGAACAGTGAGGGTACACATACGTGTGCATGCGTGCATATATGTGTGTGTGAAATGTAACACATTTTAAAACACACAACGTAAGGTTTCATAGTGTGTTTTCAAATAAAAATCTGGAAACCAGCATGAAACCCCATATTTCACATGTCAAAATGTTGAAACTGTAACCAAAATATGAAGTAACTGCTATAGCTGTCAAAGAGACAAGACAAAAAGCTTTCTTGCTTACATACAACTAGGTGTGGTAATCTCCAAAAAAGTTGTCAAAATTATAATTACCTTCCAGTTTAAAAACTTTTATTCTAAATAAAAAAAACTATACACAAACCACTGATTTGACCAAACGAAAGTTCAGCGGTAAGCAGGACCTGAAGGAGCTGGTATTCACAGTTCTTATCATGTACAACTCTTTCAAGGTTCAATCCATGGAGAAGTTTATTTTACAACCTGCTGCTTTTTGTAAAACTGAAGGTCCACTTTATTACATAAAATTATTTATACAGTGTAAAACCGGAGCCTTATGGAAAATACTGCATCTAAGTGTATTTAAATTAGTCTTGCTCCATAGGTTCATCTGCAACTTCTGTGGCTTCATCACTGTTTTCCATAGGGGTCTCTGATGAAATTTCTGGAGTTTCACTAGCGTAGGACCCTAACTCTTCAGTTTCACTGCAGTCAGCTCCACTACTGGCAGATCCACTAATTTCACTGTCATCTGAGTGTAAATCCTTCTCTGCTTGAGACTGATCGGACTCCTCCATTTGATTGTTCTCCTCAGAGGTCTCTTCATTCACAGTTGAGGATTCAGTGTCTTTTTCTTGATCTTTTCTGTCTGGACCAACATTTCTGGGAGACATGAAGGACTCTAGAAATGGTGAAAGTACAGTATTACTAAGGCATTTTTAAAGAGATCTTAATCCTGCTACTTTCCATTCCCAGCTATGCTGAGCAGTACTTCTACACCACAGCCAAGGACAGGAAAAACTGACAATCCAGAGTTTTATTATAAGATATAAAGCCAACTTCATCAGGATAGCCAAACTATCCTACCATACCATAAAATAAAGTCCAATTTTTTTATTAAATAGGTAGCTTCACTTAATTAAGCTTCGGTGGATAAAGACAGTGTCTAACAATTAACTTTTTCTCGCTTTCCCACACTCCTTCATTTGTCTTCAGAAGCAGTCTTTTGGAAATGTTGAAAACATTACTGTTTCAATTGCACATCCATCATGATCTAGAGGAACATTTTACAAATACATGAGCCACAAAATAAATATGAAAAGGAAACTTTGGAGCATATGTAAAAAAGTAGATCAGTCTCTTAACTGCAGTTATCTTTTTTTAAAATTAGGTACAGGGCCTGCCTTAGAGTGAGGTAATTTTCACTTTTCTAATAGGATCTGGAGAGACTGTTGCTCAGCCTCCTCAGCAAAAGAAAGTAACTTTATATTCATATTTCAGTAATTTATTAATAATAAAGACAGTCAAATGTAGATATGACGCATCCCCCTTCTGCAGAAGAAATGAGAACATCTGATGATACCCTAAAGTAGGGATTCTCAAATTCTAGCTGCATCACTACCACCCTCATGTAATTTACTGCCTAAGAAGATTTTAAGTACCATTTTATAAATTTTTATATAGAGATGTAGGACAAAGAAAAAAGAAGAATTAAGAGAATTGATAAGTTATGCAAAATTGAAGTACGAACAAGCAGTTCATCTTTATGCACAACTGAAGACATTCAGCAATCCCAACAGCATTGGCCTCCAGCAAAGAAAATCCCAACTCCTTGGAAAATGCACAGAGCAAAACCAATAAAATCTGAAATACCTTCCTCCTCTTCCTCTGTACAGTGCTGTCTGGCACAAGTAGCATCTTTTTCTTTATCCTGAGATGTAGAGGATGTTTCTGTCTCTTCCCCCATGCCTAAAGAAACTTCACTGGAGGCAGTTTGGTTAGGTGCATCTCTGGCTTCCCCTTCCTTGTCAAATTTAAGTCTTTTTACCTCACGTCCTTCTGCTTCTGCAGGATCATCTTCAGAGTGCTTATTTTTTACTGGGCTGCTCTGAGTACCTTCCGATTCAGATGCTGGTGATTCACTATAAACAACAAAAGCAGCTTTAGTTTTTATTGAAGAAAAACATTCTGTATCTTCTCACATTTAAAAAAAAAAATATAGCAGCTACTTCAAGTGAAACACTCTACAAGAGATAACAGTAGAACTCACATCACTTATTACATAACAAAACCTCAAAGCCATCACTCCTTCACCTGATTGTCAATGAAAACACAGAGTGGTCGGGCTACTCGGGTGGGTCCAAATTACAGACAGCTCCTATTGTCAGAATCAGTGGCAAACGTTTACGAACTATCATATCTGGTTATAGTTTAACATCCTGACACAAATATGGTAACTATGGATTTCTGAACTCTATTACTCAGTCTTCATTTTTACTATACATCCCATATACTTACGAGATTTGGTTACTGTAACTATGGAAACTTGAGCTAATAGTTATCTAGACAACCCAAACAGTAGTAAGTACACACCAAATCCTGCTGCACATATTTGTATGTTGACTTAATTATGCATACCTTAGACGGCCATCCTCTTTTAAAATATTTTTAAAATGTAAGAACAAAACTGAGAATAATAAAAACTCAAAATATATTACTCCTCACAAACCTGTGTTTTTTATCTTCTGTTTGCTGCAAGCTTGATTCTTTATGTTCCGTGCTGTCTGGCAAACCGTTTGTTGTCATAGGAGTTGACAAAGAAACCTTCGGTCGATTTACTGGTCTGGGAGTTCCAGGACCATTTACATTAGATCTTTAAAAATAATAATAAAAGATTAACCCATCCTTTTAGTAAAGTAATTTGTTCCTAATAGGTAGAAAGCAGGTATAACCTCACTTTAAAAGGTTACCAAAACAAAACAAAAAAGATCAGGTATTTTGCCATTTTATATTAAATAAAAAATTCCTTGCCTACAACATGCAAGCTATGACAAAAACTTTAGACAACAACAAAAAAAATTCTAAACAATGAGATCACAAAAAGATCAAAAAACAGAGTACCATAGCGTGTATGTTCATGCCTCCTCTACCCTCCTTCCCCCTGTATTCCATGTCACACCCCATTTTTGAGGCTACCTATTTGGGATCAGAATAGGTAATGATAAGGGATCTGAACCAGCTGTTTCCAGAACTACTT
>VYZW01004400.1:7572-40167 GCA_013401315.1 Balaeniceps rex
CTATAATTTTGTGCAGTTGTTAGTTTTCAGTGATGCCTTCATCCTGGTGTTTGTGAGTTTACTACTGTTTTAGGCTGGATTTGATTGCTGTTTTGGTATCAGTGGCAAAACTTAGTGAATATTGGGATGTTAAACACCAGGAGTGTTTCGTGAACGGAGCACCATAGGGGAGACAGCCCTAACAGGTGGGCTGAGGCAGCTTTTTGTGTGTGTGTGTATATTTCATACTGTGGCTCATGGTATAATTTAAAAGCAGGTCCAGAACCTTGGCTGCCTACTTGCAGCAGAAGATGCCAGAAATACCTCACAGTTATGAATCTACATTATGAGCGTAGCATGACCCTTTTCCGATGTGGTGGAGTACTCTGCCAGGAGCTGCATAGGATTGCTTGCATTGGTCCCAGGCCAAGGGAGAGGCCAAGGGAGTCTCCTGAGGGCAGATGCGCTTCCTTCACAACTCTGTGTGCAAAGCTAAAAGCCGGAGTTTGGCACTGTGTCCCTGCCAGCAGCATATTGCTTGTCGATCAGCCACAGTACATACTGCAGCAGGTCCTATGAACGTAACATCCCTCATGCTTGTCGTGAAAGGCTAAGTAGGCAGCTTTTTTAGCGTTGGCTAAAATCTGCTAACCATTATGGATTGTATGTCATTGTGGGAAGCAGATGATGAGGAAACAGTAGTTATGAGTGATTTCCTTTTGACCTTTTGTATTAAGTCCAGCTATATGAAGTTCCAGCTTCTTGGAAATGACTGCATTGTAACTTAGTCTTTGCAATACAAAAGTAGTAATTTGAGCTTCAGAGTCTTTTGAAATAACTCTCAAGCATGAATTTCAAAACACTTGGTCAATAAGGAACAGTCAGAAGTCTGGTATGTGTTCTTTTTTGAGATACTTAAACATAAAATGTCTGAGGTATTAAGTTTTTCCTTAAAAACAGGTCAGCAAAGCAGATTTACTGTGCTGAAGTGATGTGGCTCATATCGCAGTATCTAGTGTGTGCAGTGACTTGGCAGTAGCTATGGAGAAAACAACATTGCTGTGACTTAAGCTGGGCAAAAGGGTCTGAGAGGGTTGTGCATGAACTGGAGGCATGTGTCCTCACCCCTCTGGCTGTGAGAAGGCTGCAGTTGGCAGCTCCGAGCCAGTTATTCATAGGAAGGGGAATTCATCTGGTCTGATAGTTTGCTGCACGGTCAGGTGCTTCTCCCTACTTCTAGACAGACAGTGGTAATATGTCACTGCTGAACCTGGGCTTTCCCTTTGGCAAGCTGTAGTTTGATGTACCTCCTCTTTTCCTTTGGGATGGCTAATGCCATGTGAATTATCCTTGGCTTCCTTGTGGCTATATTGTTGACTATCCTTCTGTTATCAAATCACATGTGCTGTGAACCAATAACAAACTGCATTTTTCTGTCTTGTCCAGGTGGTGGAGGTGTATGGTCTCCTGGCTTTGGGGATGTCTCTGTGGAACCAGCTGGTCGTCCCAGTTCTTTTCATGGTGTTTTGGCTTGTCTTATTTGCTCTTCAGATCTATTCCTATTTCAGTACACGGGACCAGCCTGCCTCGAGAGAGAGGCTCCTCTTCCTCTTTTTGACAAGGTAATTAACTAGTCTGCAAATAGCCGGTTTTCTGTTTTGACTATCTTCTGAAATGAATGTTTGTGCTCTTTTAGAGACTAGATGTGTAGATTGGCTTTACTGCATTTGGATACCCAGCAAATATTTGCCCTTATCACAGCAACCATGTATGTAAACCCTGTTAAGCTTGTCCTTGGGAGGCATGGATCCCATTCAGAACAGACAGCATTAATAGAACTGCAGGAGAGTTCCCAAACAAAGCAAAATATTCTTTTGATGAGGGAATAGCTATAATTAGAGCTTTGGTCCAGAAGTTGTTTTCAGTATACAAATTGGTTTTAAGTCCGAGATATTTCTGCTGAAGTTCAGTCCAACTGATACCTTATTCATGATTGTGTTGCTTTCTGAGCCCTGTATGTCTTGTTTCATCATTCTAGTGTGGGACACATTCTTGACTTCATCCAAGCAGATGAAGTACCCAACTCCCAAAGTAACTTTTAAGCCCAGTGGTTAATTTGACAGAGGTGTAAAGATCTTAAAGATACCAAATTCCTAAAAGCTTTGTAAAAACTAGTTGTAAGATAAAGGAGAGAGGCCTGTGTTAGTGCTGTTCTTCAGAGAAAGGCAGCATTTGAGGGATTCTTCTGGCTGGAACCTACGTGCCTTTGTTTGCTGTTGTTAAACTAGAAATTACAGCATACAAAAGGGAGTGGGAGTGTAGGGCAGAGAGGAACTGGGTGTGTTGCAGAAGGTGGGTTAGGCAAATTGGATAGTGTAATACTGGGATGGGGAGAAAAGAGGTAATAGTTGTCTAAACACACAGGTAACATAGGACATATTCTTTAGAGGCCGTACATCATTAGTTCTGCTGTTTGGGTAGCAACTTCTTTGAGTAACTTGCTCATCACTACAGTTTTCCAATCAGACTTTCCAGTTGCTTAGCTTTTTCTTGCCTCTTTGTGTGTGTATATCTGTCTACGGTGCCATAGTGTAAGCTGTCAAAATTCATTATCATTAAGGAGAAATGCCAGGGATTTTATTGCATGTAGTATTAAAATTGGTTACAGTGTCATACTGCATTATGTAAAAGCACTGACTATGTTACCTGGTTGTTAACCAAACCATTGGTGTCTGAAGTTTTTCCTCCTGTTCATCTCTGCTGCAATTTCAGTTTTGTTACAATAGAGTACTGCATTTAGCAGTTAGCAGAGGTGGGGGAAGTGATCCTTTTCCTTTTAAATAAGTTGAGTTTGTTCCTGCGCCAAATTGTTAGACTTGTCCTATTCATGGCAAAACAGGGAACTTGCTTTGCAGACTTGCATTGGCTTGATCTATGAGTGAATGAATACCAGTTGATCTCTGTGAAGTTCTCCGTGCAATTGGAAAAATACAGAAAAACTATGCAAATGTTCTCAGTGTTCTCAGCTCTGTCACAGTAGAAAAATTATAAATGCTTATTCATCTTAAAAACACAAACTCAGATAGTACCACTCTAATGGCCTCTTACCCCTTAGGAGGGAGCTGAAATACCTTGTCAGTCCAGTTAATAATCTAGTGCTGGCTGTTTAACAAAATGGAAGAAAAGATGTGCTCTTCCATGAAAGTGAGTGAATTCTGCATCTGTGCCCTTTAAGTGTAATGATTGCTTAAAATAGTGTGGCTAGAATTCAGGTGAGAGCAATTGGGGTGTGCAGAATAGCTGTGTCCAATTTTCATAAGAACGTCAGAGTGGCTGTACTGGGTCAGGCCGCATACTGATCTAGCCTAGGATCCAGTTTCCAGCAGTGGCTATAAATGGGTACCTGGAAAGACACCCACCCATAATATGACAAACAGGACGTTTCCTAGTACTCTTCCAATCCCACATCCAACTTCAGCTATCAGGCTGCATTAGCTGGATATGGTTAATATGTATTCAGTAACCCTCAAAAGACTTCCATCAATTTGTGCTTTCTGCCCTTGAACCCATGTACACTTGTGTCATTTGAAAGATCCTGAGGCAAGGAGTTTCACAGCTCAACTTGATCTGGATGATGAAAAATTCATTTTGATTGTTTGAATCCATATAGTTTCATTCGGTGCCCCTCAATTCATGTATTGGGTGGGGGGAAGATGACCAAACAGTTCTGTTTCTTAAAATTGAGAGTAACATAGGTCTGTTCTTCCCAGATGGGAAAGCTCTTGCTTGCATGTTTGCTGTTTAAAAACTCTTCTGTACCTTTCATTGTTGTTGTTCTTTCAAAATCTTTTCCATGGGTATGTAACTGCTGTGATTTTTGAGAAGCCTTGAAGAGTTCAGCTGTTTGGGACAATTTGTAAACTTGTGCTTGACACATAAATATAACACTGAAAGCTCCTCTGGGACCCTTGCATAGTAGATCATCTGGAAATAAGTTTAAGAAAGGTACTAAAATTATTCTGACAAAAAAGGATTGGGCATCAGGTAGAAAAGCTGGCATTCTTGATTTCTGATAATTTATTTTGAAGCAAAACTTTGAGTTCCTCAAATATCCTACAGAAATAGCTGCTTTAAATATGGCGTTTATCTCTACCTTGAACGGCAGGAACATCTAAAAGCTTTTCCAGCCCTGCTTGGCTTGGTAAACAGGCAGAATTGAAGGCTTACCAGAAGTACTGCAAATAGTATATGTAAACACATCAACATTTTCTGCTGTGAATTACTTTCAAAGGAGATTTCCGGTTAAAGTAGTCATTAAAAGAGACAAAGTAAATGTCTCTTGGACAAGCTTGCTTTATTTTTGAAGCATATGCTTCCTCAAAACTCTTTTGTCTTGTCAGAACGCTGGACTAGTTCACTTTTCAGTTGGTTAATTAGCATGACATGTTTTTGACCACCATAATTTCTCTCACAAGACTATTATCCTGATGAACAAGCGAAGATTTTTTTTTTCTATTCTTTTTTTTATGATGCGGGTGTCAGTGTATTTCCTTGGATTATGTATGTGAGGATTTCCAGATGTGTAATCCCTGCTGACAGCTGGTTCTTTACCTAGTGTCAGGGCATGTGGTGCACTGCACTTCCCTCTGCTTGTTCTGGCAGCATTGTGTTTCAGAAGCTGAAGTACACTCTGAGGCTTTGGCTGCTCCAAATATCGCAGTGCTACGATCAGCAGAAGAGCAGCCCTAAGGTGAGGGAGCTGAAATAACACAGCTGTTCTCAGCATCATCGAATGTATTCTGTGGTCTCAATCTTTGGGACTTCGCTGCTGTAGCAAAAGAGAGGAAGAAGCCTGCTGAGGGAGAATATTCTTCACTGTCTTATTTTGCTGCTTCTGGCTCGGCTGTTTGAAAGACAGGTGTTGCCTACCTGAACCTGATGTGAATGCTACCAAAAAGCCCCCAGTCTCCCAATAGTATTTATCAGTTTGATGTTTGTTTGCACTATTATGGATCTGAGTGGAAAGTGCTGTAGTGAATCCATCTGCTTTAACTCTGTGTTTCTGGTAGCTGGCTGAAATTTCACCAAGTAACCTGGGTGTATTGTGCCTGTCAAATTGACTTTCGGTTATGAAAACCCTACTCAAGCAGGACAGTGCCACCGTGTGGCACAGCGCTGGAGACATACCGTAGCACAGCCCCGGCTCCAGCCTGACCGCAGCATTAGCTAGGGAGCTGAGGTGAAGTTCTGTCTTAGAAAGAAGTAACAGAATACGTCTCATCTTTTTATAGGAGGATTTCATGGCGGTGTAGAGCTTTTAATCTTTTCATTAAACCAATCCAATCTTGCTTTAAAAACAGCTTGCACAGTTAACAGGACAAGGGAGAGCTCATCACATTGCCTTTAATTGATGGACCTTTTCTTTTTGTTTCTTTTCCCATCTCTCCTCACAGTATTGCCGAATGCTGTAGCACTCCATACTCGCTGCTGGGCTTGGTCTTCACAGTCTCTTTTGTTGCTTTGGGGGTTCTGACTCTCTGCAAGTTTTACTTGCAGGGTTACCGAGCATTCATGAATGATCCTGCTATGAACAGGTAAGTGCCTCGTTGTGCCTTGGGTCTAAAAAGAAGCTGACAGAAAGGGATTTATGTAGAAATATATGGGTTGCATTGCTGTTTTTTAACTTACAAACTCTTGGGTATCCTTGACAGGCTTTTTGTATGCCAGTCTGTGTGCATTGGAAGGATTTGAGGTGAAAATACAGCTTGTCACAGACTACTTGGGAGATGGTTCATTCTGTAACAAATTCAGGGCTGTTAGTTGGGATTTATAATTGCACAGTTTGATTGTCTTAGTGCTTTCATTTTGATCAGTCACTGGAAAATTTTCACATGCTTGGATAATATAAGCACTTCATATTTCCATTTCCTCATTTACCTTGTAGTCATGTGTGAAGCATTACTAATCTATGAGACTTAAAACACAGCATTGTATAGATTGCCTGTAAATTACTACGGGAAATAGCCAAAATACAGAAACTGCCTTTTCTTAATGCTTGTCCCAACTTGTCTAATATGAAATTTGGATCCTAGGTATGACGCTACCTTTCTCAGTTATTCCAGCCCATAACTCTATAGAAAGTTCAGACCACATGCAAAAATGTTATACATTTTGGATTCCGAGATGTGGAAGCAAAAATGGTATAAATCAGGGTTGCCTGGGAGTAGTCTACATAAACCTATCTTTTGGGGAAGCATGCAGTTCTGGGTGATCTGTACTTTAACTGCATCAAATGCTAGTGCTAAATTGTGGTTCTCGGAGGTATTAAATTCAGTCTGAGGTTCCAAGCCAAAAATAAGTGGACAGCTGTATTTGGTATAGGTACAGAGAGAATAAACTGAAAAATGGCTAAATTCCTGATTTGCCTAAACTTGGCACCGGGTGGGGTGTTGGGTCAAGGATGTTTCCCCAGGGCCAAAGGACAGACGGGGGTGGTGATGGGAGAGGGTCTTCATGGTGATCTAGGAATGAGGCTGACTGGTGCCCAGGTGTAGACAGAGCAGGGCTGCTTCAGGCTTGTGTAGGCAACACTGAGGCTGGTGGGTTCCTCCTCTGAAGACACAACCCGGGTCCTTGAAATGCTTTGTGCTGGGGGGGACTCTGTCATTGGGTGGTGTGTGCTGGGCTGGATGTAGCCCACATGCTGCTAGTTAGGAGCAGGGTTCTGAAATCTGCTACTTCCTAACCCCCAACACTTCAGTGTTTCTGAAAACATTCCTCTCTGGTGAAAGCCTTAGCATGGACATCAGTAAAAGCTAAAACCAGTGACATTTGGAGGGTTGTGGCAGAAACAGACAGCTTATTTCCTGGTGTTTCTAGATGTATTTTTGAACCAACATTGACACACAGAAAGATGTGATCGTTTGTTCTTTTGACTGTGTTGATCTGCAGGGGAATGACTGAAGGAGTCACACTCCTGATCCTGGCTGTGCAGACAGGTTTGATTGAGCTCCAAGTTGTGCATCGGGCGTTCCTGCTCAGTATTATTCTTTTCATTGTGGTGGCATCCATACTTCAGTCCATGCTGGAAATTGCTGATCCCATTGTCTTGGCATTGGGAGCCTCAAGGGACAAGTAAGAGACTGGTTTCCTAAACTGAAAGTTACTCAGTGCTGTTTTAGGAGGTGATAAACTAGTAATTGATGGCCTGATTTGGACTTCTAGTAGCTTGTAAAGTTACCATGTCTTTTCTGTACGCAGATTTCTTTTCTAAAATTCTCTAGATTTTCCCTCCCTTAAGGGCACACAGTAATACTTTTCACCATGCTGTATGCTGGCAAACAGGGGTGACTTTGGTCACCTGCTCCTGCTCAGCCTGTCCATCCAGCCTGTGCAAGACCATGCTGTTCTGCAGCTGCTGGCTGCCCACTCTGAGTATTACACTGTTCAGTGGTTATTCTCCCTAGCAAGAGTGTCAGTGCACTGTGGTCTCAGTTAAGCAAGTCCAGGACTCCAGTGCCTGTGCTCTCCATTGTATGGATTTGCAGGATGGTTTTGCTTAACCTCCTCTGCAGTTGGATAGGTTTCCCTCTAGTGCAGAGGTCTCAGACAGCTATTGAGGATGGGAAGTTTCTAGAAGTGACCTTGTGTTAGATATGGTAAAACCTATCTTTTTGTGAGGCTGTGATCCCAAAATTATAGGGTTTACTGGCAGAAAATGAAAGGTGGAAGGCTTGCATTAGTGTACCAGATGTTCTGATCATGTGGGATTGTTGTTAAGTTTAATTTGTGTTTTGAAGAGCTGTATTGGTATCTGGTGTTCTTGTATTAATCTGTTTGTATTTTTGTTAATTGCTTGTGTCTCTTCCCTTTCTGTAACCTGTAAGTGAAGGAATGGAAGAGAAGGTTTATTTATGTGTACAGTTTGTTTAGCTTAGAGGCTACTTGTAGCCAGTGTGTTCTGCCTGCAGCAATGTTAACTTCAAATATAGTAACAGAGGGAAAGGGAGTAGAGCCAGGATATGAGCATCTGCCCAGCTTAAACAAGCAGTCTGTGGTGATAGTGGGTTTTAACTCTCTTCTGCGAAATCTCCCAGGCAGTTCTAAATCAACTAGGATCAGGATGAATTCCAATTCAGCTCTTCCTTTCTCCCTCACCCACAGACACAGAATTGTAGACCTCACAGTAGCATTCTGATGTTTCTTCAGACTGTATTAAATTAGCCAGTTTCTGCTGCTCTCCTGTCCCTCCAGTACTTTCACTTTTTCTGTACCTCATTTCCAGAGCTAAATGAGGTTAAAATACAACCTCAGGAACATGTAGAGGTAGTATAGTAAACTACTGGAGGTATTCTGAAAGCCTTCACAAATGGGTGGGTGTAAAAAGATTGATGGTGTGTTTAGGTTGGGGAGGAGATTAGGAAGAAGTAAATGATAGGAGCAGAGTAAGGACTGGCAGAGATGAACATTCAAGTCCTGCTACATTTCTTTCGTGATCCCTGAATTGGGGAATATACTTCTAAAGGCAGCAGGGTCAAATCTGGTGATGAAAGGAAATACCTTTGCCCTATGCATATTAGCAGAAAGACATAGGAGAGTTGTAATAAGTATATAATCTGGGAGAACTCTGTTTATATAGAAAAGTATACAAAGTTACGTGCATATTTAATAATTTTCTTTGTTTTAAGGGACTTTCATCTGAAACATTCAGTATCTCGGGTGCTTAATTTGTGTAACCACTGACTTGACCCATTATGACAATTACTGTAGATGAATTTTTGCCCATTGTCTTTGTATTGACAACAGCAAAGGTCAGATGAGAGGGAACTTTTCATACCGTATCTGTTGTAGGCATGTGTGCTGGGAATGAGACTGTGCCCAAGTAAAATAGAAACTCCTTTCAACAAGTTAAAGCCTTGAGCAAACATCTAACGTGTCTACATCCAGCAGTCAGCCTATTCTTATTCTGACACTCAAATCTGACTTAAAAAATAAAAACCTATTGTGTTGTTTGCAGGAGTCTGTGGAAGCACTTCCGAGCAGTCAGCCTCTGTTTGTTCTTACTCGTGTTCCCCGCGTACATGGCCTACATGATTTGTCAGTTTTTCCACATGGATTTCTGGCTGTTGATCATTATCTCCAGCAGTATTCTAACCTCTCTTCAGGTAAGAATGTTAGCCCTGTAGTAACTGTGAAGCCCTGTATTAACTGTGATCCTGTTACTCTAGGGGGGGAAATACATGATGAGAAAAGAACAGGGGTGATGGAAGGGCAGAAGTACAAGACATGAGATAAAATCTCTTTCTGTCTTTCTGTCCTTAGTCTCCTGTATCTGAGACTAAGGAGCTCCTAGGGGTGGGCTGAGAACATAGGTGAATGGAAGTCTATTTCAAATTGTAAAGCCAGAAGGCTTTCGAGGGCATAACTATCATAGTAAAAAGTTTGTTTTTTTTTCCCTGAGTACTCATTTATGTATTGTTACTTAGCCGTGGCTCTTCAAAAGCAATTTGATGTTCAAAACACAATTTTTTTTGTGTTTTATGTATAGTGTAAATACAGGAAACATTTTGTAGTATGAGTATTTGTTATAACTTGGTTTTTTTATTATTAAATTTATAAAATTGCCCTTCACGATGTTCAGCAGTTTTGTTTAATCAACTCAGCTTGGTTCTGGACTCAGGAAAGTACAGGAGGGGTAGCACTTGGGAACAAGCTTAGATGCTTTGCAAGAAAGAGTGACTTCTATTTGTCTTGAGGTTCAGCAACAATTTTACTACTTCGGGGCTTGCTTGCCCTCTGTCTGCCTTGGGAGCGTTGTGTGTACAGAGCTCGATGGACAATGCTGAATGGCTTAAGCTCCAGTTCAGAATTGAATGCTGAGCTCATGGTCTTGCACTGTGTTACAGGTGCTTGGGACACTCTTCATTTATGTTTTGTTTATGGTGGAGGAGTTCAGAAAAGAACCAGTAGAAAATATGGATGATGTGATTTATTATGTAAATGGCACGTACCGGCTGCTGGAATTCCTCGTCGCGCTCTGTGTGGTGGCATACGGTGTCTCGGAAACAATCTTTGGTGAATGGACTGTGATGGGTTCTGTGATCATCTTCATTCACTCCTATTACAATGTGTGGTTGCGGGCCCAACTGGGGTGGAAAAGTTTCCTTCTTCGAAGAGATGCTGTGAATAAGATAAAATCACTGCCCGTTGCCACAAAAGAGCAGTTGGAGCAACACAATGATATCTGTGCCATCTGCTACCAGGTAAGAATGGAAGTGTCAAAAGATTGACTTAAATTGAAATACCCCTAGACTGTCAAGTTCAGTCCGCAACTAGTAAAATAAGTTACTTGAATTAATGCTTAATGAGTAATATTGTGCTCAATAAGTTGCTTGAATTACCCATTTTTCTGCTTTGTGTGAATTGATTTGGAGTGCTGTCACCGAGATAGTTTTTATGAATAAAGAGATAGTTTGGATGTGTTTAAACTTTCATTCTTTTTTCTCCAGTTACACAACAAACTGTGTCCTTGAGCTTTTTTGAAACCTCTGGTGTTTGGGTTGAGCTGGTCTAAATAGTAACAGCAAATGTGCCCTTTCTTCATTAGTGGAAGATTTTGTTGCTGAAAGACAATGTGTACTCAGTAGCTGATTTGTTATCGTTCCATAGAAGCAGCTCAGTCTCTACAGACATCGCTACTTCCACTTCATATGCAATGTCAGTTTTATAACAGAAACCTAATTATCAAAAGATTAAGGGTCTTTCTAATGTAAGCCATCAGATGTAAGGACCTTAGAAATTAATGCTGAAAGTAATATCTTTATCACAGCTCTAGCTCCAAAGTCTCTTTCTCTTGGATAGAGATGTAGTTATGTATGACAGTGAAAGAACCACCCTAAGATTAGTAGTGTGCAGTTGGAGTGCAATTGGATTGACTCCAGACTTGATACAAATTCTTTCAGGAGTAAAACTACCGGTACCAGGTTGCATGACAGTGTTTGAAACACCAGACTGACTAGTAATATGCGGGCCTCAGCTGACAGAGTTAGGGTGTTCATTTCTGGTTTGCTTTTGTTACATGTTGTATCTGTAAGTGTGCTGGTTTTGACTTGCACAACTGTTTCTTAAGCCAACTAATCCCGTGACTCTCATCCTACAAAAGCTTTTATTTCAGTGTAATAACACCTTATAAACAAAGCTTTTCACCTAATTTCTAATCCTGGCAATATAAACAGCCAGACCTGGCCTTTGTTTGAATTGTGTGTATATCTGAATGTGGAGGCTTGTTGGTATGAAGGAAGGAACGTTCTCTTACTTGCCTGTGGACTGCTGCTGTCTCTTCTGTGGCTAGAGGACCCATTAGATGGATGGGATGAGAGAATGGGATTACAAATAATATGATCTTTCTTTTTTTTTTTATGTCTTTCAGGATATGAAAACTGCTGTAATCACACCATGTAGCCATTTTTTTCATGCGGGTTGTCTTAAGAAATGGCTGTATGTGCAAGAAACCTGCCCGCTGTGCCACTGCCAACTTAAGAGCCCTTCACAGCTACCGGGAGTGGGACCAGAGCCAGTTCAACAGCCAAATCCTAGTGCAGAGCAAAATACCAGACCTGGAGATGCAGCTGAGCCCCCTGGTGTTGAACATGACAATGGGCCAAATATGAAAGATGGCCCTAGCAAGAGTGATGGACAGGACAGCCTGGAGGCCTCTGCTGAGATGGAGGGGTCTCAGAGCATGGACAGTGACACGAGCCTGTGTGAGGCCAGCCAGGGAGCAGCTTGTGCTGCAGAACTAATTGCAGCCCCAGAGGGGTGCCCCGCTCAAGACCCGAGGGTTTGTGTCCAGCTCTAAGGTGACAAAGGATGACGTGGGAACAAACACATTTCAGAGATCCAAGTTTGACTCAGAAGAAAACCTATCCTTCCACAGCTGTGAAAGAAGTTTAGCTATTAATGCTGGTCAAAATGTAATCTCCCATGCTGATTTTTGTGGGCTGCTTGGTAGTGGTAACTCCAGTGAGATGTAGTAGAAATTACTCCAGAAGCTCTCTGAACTGTGGGCATAGGAAGGATGTTCGGAAATAAATTGCAGTGAAGGAGTGTTTCAAGGCATAGGTGAGGGATAAGAGGAACGAGAGGTCTGTGAGAGACTGTAGACAGACGGACAGAACACTAGCTTTTTGTTTTGGTCAGGAAGAAGGTATCGCATATAGCCATGTCCCAGGGTACCTGAGAGGCGTTAAATGCAGTGAGCTGCTAGTCTCTGAATGAGGTGCAGCGTCGGTTGCTGACAATTTTTTTTATGGCACGTAAGCAAAAATCAAAGATATAACAGCAGTGATTGTACTAGAAGATGGAAGCACTCTTAATACGTCATGTGTATGCTTTGGGTGTTCTTGGTGGGGCAATTGCATTTGAATTCATGTAATCTATAGTGACTCTTGACTTTTATGATGGAGTCTTCAATATTTTGATGTATATGAAACTTTTGCTAATAATGGGCACAGTCTGGGCTGCATGAAGTAACCTAAAGCCTAATGAGCACTTTGACCTCTGCTACCACGTGCAGGAGGAAAGTGGGATGAGTTTTAGGGCACAGATAGAGGCCTTGCAGTACTGTGCTGTGTAATGTTTAATTATTGCAGCTGAATTAAAACAGTATTAAACTCTGGCGATATTTGCACTTTGGGAATGAGTACATTATTGTGTATGATCAGACTCCGCAAATGCCACTTTTAAAGCTGTTAATAGGTTTGCACCTTTTTTCTTTGACAAGGACATGTCCATACTTAAATTTTTACATGCATCATGGCTTCAAGTAGAACTAGGGACTGGGGTGGGGAAATAGGTGGAAGTAGGGGGCAGGCAATTTTTTTATGTGAATTTTGATATGAAGAGAAATTAGTCACTTATTTATACGATAGGCTTGACTCGAGTGTTTTTCAAAGTCGGTATTCCTAATGTGAAATGTGATACTATTTTATTTTTAGTAGTAAATTTGGATGTAGACTGACAGACATAGCTGAATGTCTTAATAAATTACATTTGAAGATTTTTACACCTGGTTATGTGATTCTTGTACTGAAATTCCATGAATTAAGTATGTGTTGAGAGGCTCTTCTGCAATAGCAGCTCTCTGTTCGCCTTGGAGATCAGTGGAACTTCCGATGCACACACTCTTCCCCATTTCCATTTCAGTGCTGTGTGTCTGGTGGTACCTGCTGGCCTCCTCTGGTCCTTGCCACCAGATCTTTGCCAATACAGACACAACAATAGCAGAACACCGAGGCACGTTTGCTCCTGGAGGCCGTGTGGGCTGCCTGCTGCTACTGAGCCCCGAGCAAAACCCAAACCTATTTCCTTCTCACCTGACACCATCCTTTGATTCTGTATTTCAGTTTTGTTTTCTTGCATGTTGATCGGAAGTTTAGGTTTAGCACATGCTTCACTGATCATTGCAAAGCTTTTATTAACAGCTGGGTGTGTTTGGGGGGAAAAAAAGTCGTGAGAAATTTTTTCATGAATTCTTCATTTTCACTCTTGTTCATCAGTGGTCTGGGTCCTGCTCTTCCATGCCTGCATTTCTGTGGAAGTGAACCTTTCTCAAAAAGATATTTTGTATGTGTCCAAGCTTTTAACCTACACAATTTAGACTGTTTCCATTCTAGCCACACTTAAAAGTTTGTGGAGGCAGGAAGTGGGGAATTTCTGGGCAGCACTGTTGTGGGGTGCTCTTTAGTATTGTGAAACAAGGACTCCCTCAATTCACAGACTATGTTCTTGAAGGATACTCTGTTAAACCCTGCTTGCTGTCCCTGGGTGTGGAAAGATGACCCCAGAAGTTCCTCACACCAGTGACGGGAAGTTTTCCCTTTGTGTAAGATCACCTCACTTCCATATTAGGGAGCAGGTGGTACCCCAAGTGATTTGGAACAGGAGATGAGAAGAGCTAGGCTTGGTCAGTCTTGGGAAATGAAGGCTGGAGGGGTTGTGACTGCTATACAAATACCTCGGGCTGAATGCAAGGAAGGGAGGAGAGGAACTTGTGCTCATCTACAGTATTCACATGAGGTCAGTCGGGCAGAAGGGAATCACGGGGGTCATCAACTCCAGTTCGTTGCTATGCCACGCAGTATGTCACATCATCACTTTCATAAATATAGGAAGTGGTGTTGAAAAAGTAACAAAAAAATAAGGTTTGCCTTCACTGCTTATGCTGAGAAGCTTGGCAATGAACCTTTTAATTTCTACCCTAAATTATTCATAGCTAATTGGTAATGCAAAAGCTAGAGGAAAGGACTATGGATTTAGACCAATATTGGTAAGAGGTAAGTGCACCTGGAGACTGCTCATTAGGAATCAATGGGCCCACAGCAGATTCAACAAATACACTGTCTGCCAGGACTGCGGGTCGGAAATGTGAACGTGGCACTGGAAAGGAGCCTGAAGGACTCGGAAGGTATGTGCTGTCTTTTAGGAGAAATTATGCTGCAAGATTCCCACTGGAGTGAACCAAAAGCAACTATGTTGTGTTGGAGAAGGCGCTTGAAGATGTGGGGGCTCAGGTAATCTTAGCAGAGTTCTGCATCCTGGCAAGAGGGGCATGATGGGATGAAAACATGTCTGATGCACCTTTTTTACTGTAAGAAGGATATTTCAAGAGAGAGAGGAGAGAAAGGAGGGGAGGCTGCTAGCTTGGAGAGTTCATAGGAACAGGGCTTTTCTTGAAAGGTGGAAGTTACCTTCATTCAGTGCCAACACCATTACAAAGAGTTGTTTGTAAGAGTAAGGCGAGGTGGAGTGTGTACATTGCTGCAGGGTTCATGAGCCAGAGCTAACTGGTTAGTAAAATCTGCTGGACTAGAAAGTTCAAGGGTGTGTGTGTTCGTTTTTGCTTCATTTTTGGTTTTGTTTTTTCCAACTCAAAAATGCCGACAATACCATTTTCTGAAAAACTAGGGACAGCTAGCTCTGGAAGGAACTTAAAATATAAGCCTGCAAGGAATGGGGGTGGGTGGAAAATAAATACTGATAAGCCAAGCAGGCTGTATCTTACGGGTCAGGAAGTTCAGGGATGAAGCGAGAACTGCCAAAACTCATGCCAAGTTAGATCTTGCAGAAGAAATAAACTGTGTAACTCAAAGGGGGACAGGAGAAAAAGGGGGAAGGCTGCTATGGGGGAGCAGGGAGGTAAGGAATGAAATGAACCTTCTGTCTCGATGCTCTGTAGAGTATCTGGGTGAATGCTCCTGACCTCTGAGCTTTGTCTGGTGCAGAACTCCCTCTTGGACACTGCTTGCTTTGAGTTCATTTTCTTTTTCTCTGCAGCTGTGCATGAGTAAATGGGAAAAAAATGCTTTTTGAGTGTTTATTATCAGGGTATAACTAGGCTGAGGCTTGAAATCATTTTCATGTGGACTCCTGATGGTGGTGTGATTGACGAACATTTGGACTCGAAAAGATGCTTCCAGCTAGGTGATATAATGGGAACAGTTGGGAATTTTATGGCTGGTTGGTTTTTTGTTGGAAATGGGAGCACTGATCACATGGTGTGCGTCTAGTCAGTCCTATTGAGTATCCCAGTGCTGCTGATCTACGGAGTCCGTTGCTCTGGGCTCAGGGAGATGTATTTACACCAGGTGAGATGACTCCAGGAGAAGAGCAAACAAGTCTGGCTAGGAATTTGATTTGAAAGCCTTAGTTTGAATGGCATTGCTCTCAGCTCCCTTGGCTTTTGGCCGTTTTGCAGCAGAAGAATCTCTTTCCTTCCTTGTTCCTAGTGAAGCACTTCCTTTTATGCCAAGGCAGAGAGTTCTTGAAATGCAGAAGGTTTTCTAGCGTGGGAAAACCTCTTCATTCTGAGACCCCTTCTTTCCTGATTAATTTTAAATTCCATTTCTAAGTTACCTCAATCCTTTTCCTAAACCAGACCAGAGTTTGGACTTAAACTATCTGAATGTTTGAGAACAAACTTGTAACATTTTTTCCTAACTGGCAGGGACAGTTAAGGAGTTTGATTTCAGTTGGTTTAAAATTCAAATTATCTCTAGCAAATAAGATATGAAATACAAGGAAGTTGATATCAGTGTCTAAATAAAAAAACATGCTTGGGAAGGAGAACTGGCTGTTTGAAGCATGTTACTGTGTTGGGAAGCCAGCTGTGTTCAGAAAGTAAGTAACCAAATTAGAGTGAAACTGATGTTGCTGGATTTTGTTTGGGTCAGCAGAGCACATGGCAGGAAGCCCGCTTGGTTTGAAGCAGGCAGTACGTCACCGCGCGGCGCGGTAATTGCTGGGTTGGAAGTGCTCAAGGAAGGGTCCATGGGCCACTGCTGGTTTACGCTGCTCTGAGGAGGGCTGTGGACGCGACTAGTGGATTGGTGCTGGCTTTTTTCCTCCCGCATGTTAAATTTGTATGAAGAGACCTTTAAATAATTTTCCAGCACTACTTTTTGGTCTCCGCAGTGTCTGGAGCTGCTGCATATTAGCTAAGTCTGTCCTGTACGGATTGCTCATTCTAAGTCTTGCCTGTGATGTCACCACACAAACACATTTGTGGGAAAGGTTGACAAACACATTTTCCTACTAATCTCTTTGGCTTTGCTTGCACTTATAAAGGTGTCAGTAAATGCGATTTTAAACTCAATTTCTCTTAGTGTTACTATATTGAGATTAGAAATTAATTGGTGATGGGTATGTTCAATCACATTAAAGATGACAGGTCGCTCCCCCGCACCCCGAAGATAGCAGTTTTCTTTTTGACAATGCCTATTTCTTTTAACTATGGCTATTTTACTCATCAGCACCCTGCTAGAGTCCAAGGCTAGAGGTGCAGTGACTTCTCTCCTTGGTGCAGTTTCGCGCTGCAGCACTGGATGGCTGTGCCTGGGAACGCTTAGTGCCGACGTGGAGACTCTGGCCAGGAAAATTCCGTCTGGTTTCATAAAGGAAGTTATGATTCAGCTGATAAACTACTCAGCAAATGTATTCTGTTGCTCTAAGGCATTGATTATTCTCTTGAAAACACACACTGTCTTTTAGAGAAAAAGGTAGCCTGCAAAACTTGGTGAGCTCTCTACAACTTGGAGTGTAGTAAACAATGCTAAGAGAGCATATCTGGCACACACATAAACCTAAATATGACCATCCTGGTTCAAGAGATAAGATGTAAAATAAAAACAATTTCTATGCATAAGCAACCAACCCAAATTTAAAAAAAAAAAAAAAAAAAAAGGAAAAAAAAAAGATTTCTATGTGTTACAAGTAATTAGACACAAATTTTCCCAGTGATTGCCATTTCCTGGAGGCTTATAATCCACATCCTTAAATAAATCTGGTAGCTGAAATTCTCGTGGCTAATACAACAGCCAAAGACCAGACGATCTGCAGCATTTTGCAGCAACAGATGTGAAAAGCCCAGGACTGATGTGGATAAATGAGTTAATTTTCAGGAATTTAAAATGTAAAACTGACTTAATTGGATAAAAATAATCAATTGAATAGGTATCTGGTATTTATAAATGAAATGATATACAGTTCCTTAACTGACCATAGTCTTAGTTTTCTTTAAATTGATTGTTTGCTTCTAGCTTGGGGAAAAAATGCCAGCTGGAATGCAGAGGGATTAAGTTTTATTTATTTTCCTTGCTAAGAGCCACATTGTGCAATTTAAAAGGAAATGTCCTTGAAAGATGGGTTCCCTTGTAAACTGTTTCAGCCCTTGTTTGTTTTCAGATGGAAATTAATTTCTCAAAGGCCCTCCGTGTTAGAAAGTGTGTGTTGATAAGTAAAGAAAAATGAAAAATTGCAACCTGCTAAGATTTTTCAAGATAAAAATTTTGCATGTGGTTGCGTTTTGGGTATAGCTGATCTGGTCATCTTGCTGGAAAAAAGGCTGGGAATGATCTTCATTTGCACAGGTGGTAGGAAACAATCAGTGGGAGAAACTCAAACCCAACTGTTGAATATTACTAGAATTCTTCTTTATACCTTGATGTGCTTAAATATTAATCTTAAGTACTGCAGAAGATCCAACCAAGTGTGTCAGCTCCTTGTTGAGCTCAATGGGTGCCGTTGGGGGGTTCTGGTCTGTGCCTGTTGCTGTGTCCAGCTGTAATACACGACAGTGCGGGTTGACTGCAGTGGTTGGAGGCATTTTCATAAGAACTGGGCCCGTGCAGCCATTTCTCACCAGAGTTACAGTTGCATGTAAGGTGGATCTGGTGACTTCCAGGTCCCCATTTTTTTCTAAAGGTGTGGAGCTGGAGAGAATAATTAAAGGAAGCCGCAGGGTCACCTTTTCCTTTGGTATGGATGAGGAATATAAACTGAGTTCTGAAAACTGCCTGACCCTGGAGGCAGGCACTAGGTCTGGGGTGGTGTGCTGCTGGTGGGCTGCCATAATCTTCTCCCCAGGCCTGTTCGCAACAGAAAATACAGGTCTTACCCTCGTGGGGTTTTATTAGCTGGGCCTGGCTGTGCACTGATGGGTCCTGAATTGTCCCCTTTGGCTTCCAACACAAGTGGGCTCTGTACCTGTTTGTGCTGTGCTCTTACGGGGGGAGCAGGCGGTGCTGGCTGCGGCAGGTTCGTGCTCCTCTGATGCTGCTCTCTACCAGGCTGTGGGATCAGACTTTTTCCTGGGCAGAAAACTGGCACTAAACCAGTGCTTCACTCCTACCGAGAATCCAACCCTTTAATGAATGTCCTAAAGACGTTCGGACCCTCGCGGAAACATCTGGATGAAATTAAGCCCCACGTGCTTAGACTTCGCCCCTCAGGGTCCCGTGCAACGGGACTCCCAGCTTCCCAAAAGCCCGGGGTTGCTTTCCGGGGGGTTCACTTGTCTCCTTTTCAGTTACAGATGAACAGGATGGAGGCAGGAGGAAAAGGGAGGTTGGGAACGGGGGAGTGAAAGCCCGGGGAGAGGCAGCGGTCGGGCGCCGGCAGGCGCGGGCAGCCCCGGCGGTGGCCACGGCGCGGCAGTGCCGCTCCGCCGACGGGGGCCCGCCACCGCGGGGGGCCGGCACCGGTCACTGGGGGTGTGCAAACTGAAATAGCACCCGGGGAGTTTTACGGGGGGGAGGGGAAGAAATTTAAAAAATTTTAAAAATCCCACGTTTGAATACGCCAACTAAATCCCGAGTGAAGCTGCGCCCCAGCGTTCCCCGCCGTGCCGATGCTCTGCTAACGGTTCATGTCTGCAAAGTTTGCTGGGAAAAATGGGATTTACATTTACAGGGGATCAGAGATCTGCTCTGACACAGTATTTTTCTTTCAGCTTGAAACACCTTTTCCCCCCCTTTCTTAAAAACCAGGCAGCATAGTCGACTCCGTTCTCAGTGGCAAAGCAATTAGGTGCCACGAAGCAATTCCTTTCTTTTTGGAGCTTCCCACAGATAAAGACTTATATGATAGAAATAATTTGATTGGGGTCAGGATTTCTGCTCCATATAACCCAAGGGTATTCTGAGAATTGCTTGGATTCCGCTGAAATCCCACTGGGCGCCAATCAACACTGTCCAGCTTCAATTATGGGTTCAGATATTTTTTCCTCTTCCCTTTGCACAGGGTTTTAAAGCTGAGGTATGCAAACACAGGCCATTGTCAAATACTCCAATGGGAGACCGCTCTTCGGCTCCTTGAACGCAGTATCTTTTGCCTTCTTGCATAAATATTTTAATTGCTAATTTGCTGGTCTCATTTAACACAGATTTGGCATTTATCATTTGAATTTAAACTTGTTAAAATTGACAATTTTCTTGGCTACCTATGTTAATAATTTAAAGGGAAAGCTCATTATTAAATTATTATGGGTAATTATTTTGTAACTAGTATGGAAATTGTCATTTCTGCAGCCTTAAAAGATCCTAGAAGAAGCACGTGCGAATCAATATGGATCAAATCCCAGAAAATGTAAAGACTCACAGGCACAGAGTCTTCTGTATAAAATGTTATGTAGCTGGGGAAAAATATTAAAATTAGAATTAGAATATAATTCTCTATACTTGCAACTCCAAAGCCTTGGAGACTGCTGAAGCAAAGTGGTGTAGTTGGAGGGTCATAACAGCCTTCTCAACTCTGGGTTTTGACTCATTCTGAAGCTGTGGCTGGGAAGCTGGTGGGATGGGATTTGGGTGAGTGCACCTTGCAGAGCTCAACAGGAGTATTGTACACAATGAGATGTTTTCTGCCTGTGTGCTGGCTATTCATGCAATACAGATGCTGTGGGTCTGCCAGACCCCACTGCCTTTTGCATGGCTAGTAGCTCTTTGTCCAGCACTTTCCTAGCATGTCTGAGACTCCTGGAATAATGAAAAAAATTGTTTTGCCTTAATTTTTAACTTTTCACCTGGAAGGTATTGAGTTCAAAAAAGTGACTACCCCACATACTAAGGTATGAAGCCTTGTTCTGGCACAGAGTGAAGCAGAGGCTTCACTGTTTGCAGAGTCTGTGGTCCAAGAAGACTGCACAGTGCATGAAGTGAGCAGCAGCGCACACGGAGCGGGATCAGGCTACGGGTAGCAGTTCATGTTTTCCTGGGTGGCACTGATACTTCTTCCTTTGCAAGATGATGTCAGGTGGTGGTAAATGCTCTGGATTCCTCTGAGGCAGTAAGCTGGTTTTCTCTCAGAAATGATACTTAAGTGTGACAAGCAAAATTTTAATTTCCAGATGTCAAAACCAAATGCAAGCAAGAGGGGCAGATCACTTCTGTGCACCCTGAAAAAGGTGACTGTCAGTCCTGTTTTCATTTGTCAGAGAACACGCTTGTTGGGGTGGCGTTTGCAGGCTGCAGTTTGGGATCTGTAACTCCAGCACTCCCGTTTAGCACGCACCGTACCTGCTGAAACGGTGGGCAGAGGTAGGCTGAGTCCCAGTCCTTCAGGATTTCCAGTGGTCGGGTAAATGCTGATTTCAGTGAGTCAGTGCTGAGCTTTACTGGGCAGAAAAAGTCCTGCTCCTGCTCCTGCCCTGTAAATGGTGCAGAGGAGCCTTTCCCTGCCCGCAGCACCAGACTTTCCATCCCTGGTAGGTGTTCGTGCCACAGTCAGTGCTTATGTGTTTTTTGCAGGTACAGTGCACTCCTGCGCACCAGTCCCTGGCCCCAGCAGCTGCCTCCATTGCTTACACAGAAGCACTTGGCAGAAGCACTTGCGTTTTGGCGGTGACATAGCCATCATAGACGTAATTCCCTTAAAAAGGATGTTTTGAGGTGCAAGGCGTGTTACCGAGGTAAGTGATGCCAGCACGGCCCCTCCAGCATTCCCCGATTTCTCAGCATCCGGCCAGCGGTCTCCACAGCTGGATTTAGCCCATAGTAAAAATGCGGAGAACAATGAGGTGTAAAGTCAAACCCCCTCCCCGCTCCCGCCAGATGGCCCTCACGCTTTTTTAATTTTACTCTAAATGGCTGGTAAATGCTCTGCAAGCACTTGGTGAGTTTACAAGGGATGCGAGTCTTCCCCGTCACTTTATTTCGGGAGTGTGCAGCGCGGACTCCTGAATGGTGCCAGCGCCCGTAGCAGACACCCCCCCGCCTTTCCCTTCGGTCCCTCTGTTCTCCTGGGTCTGCAGGCCGAGTCCTGAAGGCAAAGCACTGAGAGACTTCAGGAGGGCACAGAGCAGGTCCTGGAAACGTTGCTCAACTGGACCTTGCACATGTGTGTTACAGACCACGTCTAGCGTCTGCACCTGGCCCTGGCGCTGATTTGGAGGCAGGCTGGGCTCCAAAGGGCAGGCGGCTGTTTCTTGCTCAGACATCAGCCCTCGGTCTTTGCCTGTCAGCAATTGCCAAATTCTGCCAGCAATGCCTTATGCTTTTTGAGAGCAAGGGGCAGTTTGGGAAGTACTGAATTAGGCAATAACTTATTTTCTCATTGATCTCAAAAAAAAATAAGCAGGGACATTTACTAACTCCTTACCCCTTACCTTGACATTTGAGTTTCAACTTTATGGTAGTGTTATAATACTGAGAAATTCAAACAGAACTTTTCAGCGTGAAAAATTGTGAATTTCTGAGTTTTGGCACTAGTATAAAACCGGTTCTTGATCCTGGATTTCCTAATGTTTGCATCTTCCCCCCCCTACGCCAGGATCATTTTCCCTTTGAGAACAACACCGGATTTGGCACTCTCGTACTGTACTGTTACTGGAGTATTTTAGTGCATTAACTAGTAGATTTGTTTACGCACAGAAGGGTTCTGCCCAGACATCGGTGCTGTAAGCTTTTCCATCTGCATGCCCCCATCCTGACCTTGATCTACTGTAGGGCTGCGGAGGGCTTGTTCGCGCTCCAGCCTTGCAGGCTTTTCTATCAGGATTAGCTTTAAGGGGCTCAAGTTGTTGAAGGGTTTTTCTACTGATAAATGGATTGAGACCCATATTTTAATCTCACGTCATCAAACATTCATCAGATACTCTTGGTCATTACTGACAGATCCAGGTTTGAACTAGTGACCTAGCAGTAAAAGGTCCCATTAGCAATTTCCTTAAACTGTCAAGTCATTGCATAACACAAATGAAATGCGATGGGATTTCACCCCCCCGCCAGGTGAAGGCAGTGGGTTTCTACCTAATCTTTATCTACTAATTACTGTGTTACCAAAACACTCTGTGTTAAAGTCTTTGTGCTCTCACATAAGCCAGAAATACAAAGAAACACAAAGATGGGGTATATCACCCAAATGCAGCCCCTCCACACAGGGCAGTTGCGTGGTCCGGTAGTGCCAGGCAAACTTCACCCCTTTGTTTCCATGAACGGGGAGAGTGCTGGAGAGTCCCGGTGGCAAATCCCACCCTCACCGTGCCAGGTGCAGCACGTGCACCCCGTGCCAAGACGGATCCGGGATGTGTGTGTTGCTCTCCATAAGCAATAAAAGCGGAGAGTGACAGGCGTTTAGAAAAGCTTCTTTGGCTCACGTCACACTGCACTGTTCTTTTACCAGCAATTCTTGTATCCCAGTTCTTTCTCTCTTTACAGAATCATTTGAAGAAATAATGTGTGAGGGGAAAAAAAAATTACCTCCGGCAGTCATGTTATAATGGCTCTTGTGCTGACAGCCCTTTGGGAACAGTGGCAGCAGCAGGGTAAGTATATATGACATCTTTGTAGTGATAAAGAAACAAATAAATGTTCCCATTAACACTCCATCAGGTCAACAGCTATTCCAGACCAACATGATGTTAGAAGAACCGGTTTGATTCATATCATCTAAGACACACTTCTCTTGCAACATATCTTCTGGAAGGCACATAAAACAGAGGTCCTGCTCGAGCCAGGTGGAGTCATTAAAGAATCAGTGAACTTTTTACAAGTTGCTTGAAATACCCTGGCTAGAATCCAGCTCCAGTGTTGTTGCTGTGTCTGTTTAACAGTTCCTTCATCACACCATGACAATGACTCTGTTTCAGCGCTGGAGGAAGAAATTTCTCCATACAGCATTTGTAACTCATTCTGGGAGGCTTCTGAAGGCTTCCTAAGCCCTGCAGTGAGATCAGTGGGATGTGAGCCTTACCATAACAATCTGCTTGGGAAGCACGAGCGGCATTTGTATATCATCCATAATGAATGTGTGTGCATATGGAACAAACACAGATGCCTGCTCAGACAGGCTACCCTTTTCCTATGGAAGTCAGTGGGAGCTGTGCTCGTGTAAGGACTACGATGTCTCATTCCCTGCGCAGATGCTAGGTGGTGAACAGCACCTTCCAAAATGTTTCCATTCAGGAGAGTGTTTAAGCACACTTTATCTCTGCTGAAATGCAGACTTTAAACCAGGTACAGACTCTATAACTAACACAGGATAGCCCAGAGTTCCTAATGGGTATGATGCCTCCTTCCCGTGTAACGGGCACTGTCAAGTTCTCTTTACCAGAACTTTTATAACTTTTTCTCCCAGGTTGAATATTTTTAAGAAAAGGTCCTGAGAAGGGATGTGAGAAGTCCAGGTGGATGTCTTTGGTCTCTCTCAAGTCACAGAGATACTGGACAAAGATAAAAATAAAGAAATCCCCTGTTCTGGATCACACAAAGCAGGCACTTTGAACTTTGAGTTGTCCAAAGCTCTGGAAAGTACATATAAAAGCGAGTATCTCTTTGTACCTTAAACTTCATTGCAACCAAAGCACTTCTGTGCTATCCTCTGGCAAAATCTCATTGGTCAAAGGTATGCCTCTGGCTCCAGGCAAAACATCTAAGCCCAGATGATGAACTTAGTTCTGCTTTTGCTGAAATCATAAGACCTTCTGATGTTAACATGAATGCCAGAGAAAATGGTCGGCACAAAAAGAGCAGCCAAATCCTGAGCAATCAGGTCCTAGACATGGAGAACGTAATGCTTGCCGAGCCAGCAAGTTATGTGTCTCTCATCACTCCCCTGTTTGAAGGAAGAGCCTGAGATTTTGGAGTACGCCTTTCAAAAGAGCTTGTGCACCTTTAAAGTCAAAATCCCAAGATGCAAAGTCCTCAGAGTTTATGTAAGTGTTTAAAAGGAGATATAGATTCCTGAGTCACTTAAATACTTCCGATAATATTCAGTCTCGATTCAGCAAAGCGTGTGACAACTTTGGTAGATGTTTAAACCCATTTCATGTAATATGCTTAAATTCATCCTCTCAGAGGGAGGGAGTACATGCCCTGGGTTTTTCCCTTCCTTCTTAAACAGGAGACATGTACATCTCCCTGAAGCTGATAGCGGTTGATTATATGTTTATATGCTTTGCTGAACTGACTATGTAAAAATCATAGCAAGATTTTGTGTGATAAAATAATCTGTCCAGTGGCTGCCAGAATAAACAAATAAATACAAGCTAACCTTAGACATAGTGCAAGCTTGTGTGAGTACTGTAGGCAACGGAGAGCTGCAGCTGGCTATAGCGTAGTGCAATTTCCCCTGCTGTACTGAAGGAACAGATTTCACCTGCTCTTACCAGCGAAAGCAGAGGGTGTTTGCGCTTTGTAGGGACAGTTTGCCCTTTTGGCATGAGCAGGGCTGCCAGGAGGGTCCCGCGACACATTAGGACTGGGAGGTTCTTGGGACAGAGCCATCGCATCCCTGTCGCTGACCCGCCATGGCCTGGGCAGCGCTGTGGTCCAGCTACACCTGCAGCCGTATTTACCCCGGGACAGCAGTAACACTCCAACGGCTGAATTCACGGCTGAACAAGACCCCGTCCCCTCGCCCAGGAATGACGGTGCTACGGGCTGTGCGAGCACCCCGAATATTTGGGGTGACCCCCAGCAACCCGCCTCCCAAACCCAGGCGGGTAACTCTACTCTGTACGGTCTGTGCTCAGAATCAGATTTTCTGTCAGATGTGGGGACGCGGGTCCCCCGGGAACCCCACGGGGCAGGCGCGTGTTGGGGTGCCGGGGGGGCGGTGGCAGCTGCCCCCCCGCNGCACCCCCCCCCCCGCCGATGCCCCCTCCCCCGATGCCGCAACGGAGGAGCCGGCGGGAGCAGCTCCCCTGCGCGGCCGCCAGGTGGCGCCGTGGCCACGCGGCGCGGCGGCCCCCGGCACCGCCCCCCCTCCCCGGAGGGGGGGGNGAGTTGCCGTGGGGGGCTCCTGCCCCGGGCCGTAACGGGGGCGAGCGCAGCACCGGGTGGAGCTGAGCTCGGGGGGGGAAGACGCCCCGTATTCCCCCGTCCCGTCCTTCTCCTTCCGACGAGCCGCCGAGAGCGGGTCCGCTCTGCCGGATTCCCGCTGCCGCCTGACAGCCCCCCTGCTCCAGGGTCGCGCACGCCCCCCGCCCCCGGGCACCCCGGGGTCGGTCCCCCCCTTCCTCCCTGCCCCTTGTAGGCTAGGCGTTTTCCAAATGCTTCCCTCCATGCCCGGCTGCTTCCGAACCGCAGGGGTTAACCCTGCCCCAGGGCCGACAGCCTCTCCCCACCCGGGGGGGAGAACCCCACTGCCCCCATCCAGGCGGGGGGCAACCCGGGGGTCCCCAGCCCCAGTCCCCAAGGGGCAGGGGAGGCAGGAGGAGGAAAGCTCCTAGATGAAATTTTTCCATCTAAGTTCCCTGCTGCTTCTTCATGTCAATTGGGTATAAGTGGGGTTCTGTCATTACTGTGCTGTGGACAGACCCTCTGGTCCCAGAGGCATCTAGGCTCCTTCCTCCTGAACAGGACAAGCAGAGTATCATATCCCAATCCTCAGTTCTCTGATCCTTTTTCTCTTCTTCTCCTTCTCCCCAGGAGCAAGCCAGGTAGGAGGAATAAAACACCCCAAGTAGCTGAACACCTGCCAGGGAGGACATTGGATTTATCTGTGGGTGGAAAGTCTTTGGATCGAAACAGGAGCCTGTGGGCCATAAGGGAAATACTCATGAAAAGCATCTTTGCCTGGGAGGATACATGTGAACTGTTCCCAAACCCTCAAGCCCCTTCCACCTCTGCATCAGCAGAAAGTGCAGGTATGTGCTCAGCCCCCGAGTGCTCTGCTTTCAGTCCCACCTTGAGACGAGAGGCTTCTTTTCCCTTTGCCCCCATCAGCATGAGTCTGTTCATCTGCTTTCTTCCAAGAAGGGCAGGAAGGAGCACGGTCCCTTTGGGGGTGCCTCATCCAGCTGCAAAGGTCAGGGAGGAGGGAGCAGAAGGCTTTTCTCTCAGAAATTCCCATTTCCAACCACTTCTTCCCTCCCTCGGCATCTGGGCAGAGGGAAGTGGGGCCTGACCGTCCCCCCTGTGCCAGGAGCCTGGGGCAGAGGGAGCAGGGACTGGAGGCAGGAGGAGGGAGTTGTCTTGGATAAACTCCAGGTCAGAGGCGAGAGGGGCCTTGGGCCCGCTTGGAAACCGCCTGGGGGAAGAGGAGAGGCCATTCCCCACGCAGGAGACTCCTGCGCTCTGGGACCTCTGTATCCAGCCTCGTAGGGCTTGCGCTTGTCCTCTGAGTGAAGCCTCCTTCCGTGGCCCCCTTGTTCAAAGGCCTCAAAACCAATTGTTCCCTAGGAGCCCTGTTTTCTCCTATATAGGACAAGCAAGCCACGGCCAACCCTTTTCTTTTCCTTTCCCTTCCACTGGCATTTGGATCCCAGCATTGCCCCATCCCTGCTACCCGTCGTGACCAGGGACACTGCGACCATGGTCCAGTCCTGTTTGTAAGCTGCTCTTGCCTGCGCTGCAAAGTTGCAGCTTAGGGGTTGGCGTTGTGTGGTAAATCCACAGCTCAACCGTGCGGCTCTCACTCGCCTTGGGAGCAAAGCATTTACTCACCCCGGGAGCAAATCGCAGCCTGCAAGTCCGTGTGTGTTTTATTCTGCATTGTACATTGAGAGCGTTTAACTTGGGCTTGCAGGGAAACCTCACTGCAATGTGCCCGAGTTTCCCTCTGCAGCAAAACAGTTAAGTGCGAGTCCCGGCCAGCCCACTGAGGACTCCCCCCGTGGCAGGCTGCGGAGTGTCCTCCAGCTCAGTTTGCCATGCTAAGGAAAGGACAAACCCAGCTTTCCACATGAACATGCTCCGGCCTCATAACCGGCATGACAGCGGTATGCATGCAGGAGCAGCTCTGCTGCAGTCGGTGGAGTGCGGTGGCGTTGGTCCAGAGAGCAGACCCAGGCGGTGTGGAGAAAGTGAGTGCTAAAGGCAACTGGGAATTCTTTAAAATACAAGCCCCGGTACACCAGGGTCGGCCTCTGCGGGGTGGATGGAGCACAGAGGTCTCCTCGCCTGCCGCCAGCTTGGTTTTTTTTTTTTTCTTCTTCCTCCAAAGTCCTGACTTTCTCACCTCCTCCTTGTTTCAGCTCTGCTTTTCTTTCACACTCCTCCTGTGGGGGTCGAGCCAGTGTTTAACTCTTTCGTCCTTGTGGCAATTAGTTAGTGGCTTTGAGACTACCCAGGTGGGGCATCTCCCCCCGCCCTCAGCAGGAGCTTGCCTGTGCGTTGGGCACAGAGGTGCGTGTGTGTACAAGGGAGGAAAGTAGTGGAGAACTCATCACTTTTATTGTCGTGGCTGGCTGTCCCTGCCCGGTGGAGGTGCCCTCAGACTGCTGCTGGGATGCTGTTCCCTTCAGCATCCAGGAAACGGCATGGAAACGGTCCCCTGATCCCCTGAACAGATTTGAAGGGCAAAATCTGCCAACTGCTCGGTGTATTGATTCAAATGCATTATTCCTCCCTGGGCAGATCCTTGTCCTGGGAAAGGAGCAATCAGTGCAGGTGCAAATAGCTTTTAATTGCAAAATGTATCTCACCATGGAGGCATTTAGGCTGGATATGATGCAAGTGATATGGCGGCAGCCTGAAGAAGACCAATAAGCCGGAGCACTGCAGGGGCCAAACTACTCCTATGCAATACCTATGGCGTAAATATTCATGTATGGCTGTATGTCTGTGTTCTTCCACATATCCCTGAGATATGACACAGTAGGATTATGTGAAGATTCAAATATCATCTGCAGGGAATGTGAAAACGTGCTCTCTGTAACGGTTCCTATGTGAGAAGGCAGCGTACTTTGGATGTGGATGTTTTGTGTGTGGACTCGCCTACAGCCAAGGATCAGGCGCAGTTTCTCATTGCCAGCAAGGTGCTGGCAGCGGGCTATGTGCCCACTTTTGAGACAGAGCTCTCTGGCCGAGGTTTAGCTGTGCGCTCAGACGCCCGTTGCACACAAAGTGATGTACAGGTGCCTGGAAGAGGGTCCTATAGAGTTGTCGGACTGCCTTAGGGTGCCTATGGAGCTGTATACCGGTGCCTATACCGTGTTGTACCTGTGCTGCCTGTTCTCTGGGCCAGCTCCGAGGCCCTTAGCTGCGCTCCGAGGAGGGCGTTTGCGACTCAGCACGGCCCGGTGGGCTCCGCTGCCCTCGGCGGGGCTCTGCGCAGCCCCTGGGAGGGGCGGACGGCAGCCGCCCGCCCCGCCATTCCCCGCCGCTCCCGGGACAGCATCTTCCGCACCCAGAGGGGGGGTGGCGGGGCACGGGAGCAATTCAGAGAGAACCCAGACACTTCGGAAGTTACCCTCCCCAAAGCGGGGTCGAACCTCTGCGGGGTGACATCGCCCTGCGGAGGGCGAGTAGCCCGGCTTGCCGGGATGCGCCGGGTTTTGTTTTATTATATGTGCAAACGCTGCGCAAGCCTTTATTTGGGGAGGCATAACCCACGCAGCCGGCACAGCGAACTCTTCTCCGCGGCAAAAGCCCGTGGGGGAGGCGGTGGCCAGACTCCGGGGCGCAGGGGAGCGGCTCGGCAAGGAAGCGGGCTGCGCGGGAGGAAGGATGGGGGCTGATGCGGGGAGCCCGATGGGCGGCGGGTCGGGGAGCCCGCGGAGAGGTGCGGTCACTGCGCCCGCTCCGCCGCCGCGCAGCCAGCCCGGCGCTTCCCCAGCGAGGGCAGGAATTGGTTTTTTTATTATTATTATTATTATTATTATTATTATTATTATTATTATTATTATTATTTTCCCTAGGAAAAAAATCGGACTTCCTAGGAAAAAAAAAAAGCGGACTTTCTCCGTGAACTGTCCTGTTCGGAAATTGTGTGGTTTTGCCGCAAAGCAGCGCACCGCTGCCCGGGAACGGGGTAGGAACCGGGGCGAGCGGTGGGGGTTCAGCGGGGATTTTTGGGTTAGCAGCGGGGAAGTTGGCGCGACCCAGGGCAGGTCCGGCCTCACGCGTGTTTCTAGCGGCGTTTGCGCTGGGCATAACCCCGCTGCGTGAGGCGGCCTCTCCTTCCCGGGCTCGGGCAGGGGACACCGCCGGCGGGATGCTCCCGGCGCAGGGGTGGGCGGCCGCGGGGCATCGCCGGCTTTGGGCAGTCGGTCTCGGGGTCGGCAGCCTGGCGCTGGGGGAGGACCCACCGGGGCGGCCCCGGGGGAGCGGGGAGGGCCGGGCCACCCTCGCAATGAGCGCTGCTGCTTCTCCCCGCCGGTTGCGGGACTGTGCGGGAGCGGGGACCGCGGCGCGCTCCTGCCGAGGGCCGGCCCCGGGCGCTTTTGGTGGTGGTGGGGGGGTGGCCGGTGCGGGGAGCCGGGTGCCTCTCCGGGGGGGGTGTCCGTGCCCCCCCTCCTGTTGTACCCGGCGCGGGGCGGCCCCGGCGAGCAGCGCCGCCACCTCGCCGATGAACAAAGGCGCGATCGCGTTTGCATTAATGCCCCCCCTCCCCGGGGGGGGCTTCGGGGCAACTTTCCCCCGGGCCGGCCGGGGCGTCTGGGCGGGGCTATGCTAACGAAGGGGGCGTGGCCTCGCCCCCGCGGCGGCGACTCGCGGGCGGCCATTGGCGGCGGCGCGGCAGGGGGGGTGGGGAGCGGGGACGCGATGCAAATGAGGGGGCGTGGTGGCGTCAGCCCCGCCCCCCCCGCCCGCCGGGGCTGCGGGGCTCGTGTTCGGCGGCGGGGACAGTCAAAGTGGCTCCCATAGGGAGAGACGGCGAGTCCGCCCCGGCGCTGCGGGAGAGGGAGGGGGCGCGGGCACTGGGAGCCCCAGGGTCTCCCTCCGTCCGTCTGTCCGCGCCGCCGCCGCGGGTGCGCCCCTCTCGCTCCCTTCCCGGCGTGCGCCCGGCTCCGGCAACTCGCTTCCTGCGCGGCTGAAGGAGGGAGGAGAGAGCGCTTCGGCTGGGAGAGGAGAGAAGAAAGAGGGAGAAAAGAAAGAAAGAAAAGAGAGAGGGGAAAAAAGGGGGGGGGGGAAACTTGCCTCTCTTGTCACTGGAAAATGACACTTGATGTAGCAGAGCCTGCCGCAGCTCCCGTTCGTCCTATTGTTTCTTAAACTGCCATCTGAGATTTTTTCTTTTCTTTTTTTTTTTTTTTTGCCTGCTGCCATCCGAGGGGTGTCTTCATACAAAAGGGACTTCAAGTACTCCTCCGGCTTGCGAGCGCTGCAACCAGCCCCCAGCACCCCGCCAGCCTCTCCAAGCACCCAAACAAACTGCACACGCAGCAAACAGCAGCAACAAAACCGGGCTCTGATTGCCTCTGGATTTTTTTTTTTTTTTAATGTGCGTGCCTGTGTTTGCTTTCTCTGACTTGCTTTGATTCCAGAGATCAGCTGCAGAGATAGAGAAAAAGAGAGAAAGAGCGAAAAAAACCCATATATAACAGTCCGCCTGGCGATTTTATCACTTTTTTTTTTTTTTTTTTGAGTGAAGAAGGAAGATTTGCGCTGTTGTTTCTGATTCATGTTTGGGATTCAGGAAAGCATCCAGCGGAGTGGGAGCAGCATGAAGGAAGAGCCCCTCGGCGCGGGGATGAACGCAGTGCGGACGTGGATGCAGGGAGCCGGCGTCCTGGACGCCAGCACGGCCGCTCAGAGGTAGGCAGGCTCCGCGCCCGCGCCCCGCTCCGCGCCCCGGGGCGCACGCCGCCTCCAGCGCTGCTCCCCGCAGGCAGCGCCTTTCCCCCTGCACCAACAAAAAAGCCGGCTCTGGAGCTCTGCTAACAGCAGGAGTTTCGCGTAGATGTCGCCAGTGAAATATTTATCCCTCTTGTCCCGTAGGAATGACTTTTTATTAAAAAATAATAGTAATAATAAAGGAAGCGGCGAGTTTCGCTAGGTAGGAATAGGTGGGTTTTAATCTCTCTAGCCCCTTGTGTTCGCGCGGAGGAAGGACTTTTCAAAACTATGTTTGCTGCTGATTTAGTCTTAAGATCTCCAAATGACACTTTCCTCCTCCGATAAGCAGCGAGTTGTGCACGGATGTATCCAAAATATATTTCTCTACCTCGCTTTCTTATCCTCGTCAGAATCAGCAGCCTCCCTTCTTCTCCTCCGATAAGCAGGGAGTTTTGCAAAGCTTTCTGGAGGAGAAATTTAATTCGAAGCCCCTTTGTAAAACCGCTGCCACTTATCTTAGATTTTTTAAAGAGAAATCCCTTCGAATAGGAGGTGCATTTGGCGAAGCTGCGCCCAGCCTCGCTTTCTTTCTTATTTCTCCTTCTCCTCATCTTCTTCCCTGCGAAAAAAAAAGAAAAAAAAAAAAAAACAAACCCCAACTGATGCCGTATTCGCAGCCTGAGCCCTGGAGCCGGCATCAGCTAAGAAGTTTAATGTTGACATCTCCCGGTGTCTCCCACCTCGCCCCGCACCCCTCCCTTTGGAGCCCTCTAAGGAAGGGAAAGTTTCTGCAGGGACAACCCTGAAATATTTCAAGTTGTCTCCTCGGCTGCCGTCGCGGTGTTTACCCGCCACTCCGGCGAGGGGGGGAAAGGCTCGCAGGACTGAAACTGAAAGATAAGGCACATGGGCGCTTGGGTGACAGCTTCGAGCCGAGTTTGAGCAGTGGCAGGACCAATGCCGCTCCGCGGGGCTACGTGCCGGCGGGGCTGAGCGCGGCTCCCCCGCCATGCAGGGCCAGCTGCGAGCCGGCACGGCCCCCGGGGACGGTTGGTGGGTGCCAGTGCCGGTGTCGGGTACCGGAGGGGCTGACTGGGGCTTCGGGCTCGCCGCAGGGCGGGATGGGGTAGGGTCTGTGCCACGCTCCCGGCTCCGCCGGGTTTCGACGTGGCCGCGCCTGAGCACGCCTTTCCCGGGGCCCGGAGGGAAGAGCCCCGGGGCGACGCGGGAGAGCGGAGGATGCTTGGCCCCAGGAGAGCCCAGCCGGGTCCCGGCGGGGGAAGGCACGGGCCCGGGAGCCGGCTGGGGGGTGTGTGTGTGGGGGGGGGGGGCGTGAGGCCGC
>VYZW01004400.1:41319-69254 GCA_013401315.1 Balaeniceps rex
GCCCGGCCCCCGCGCAGCGGCGGGGGCTGCAGGGCCGAGCCGCGGGGACCGTCCCCGGCGTCGGGGCTGCGGGGCGGCGCGGAGGGTCCCCGCGGGACCCTGCCCGCCGCCGGGCTTGGGAGCTCCGAAAAATACAGGCGACCCCTTCAGCCGTCCTAGTGCGGGCTGGGGCCAGTTTTGCCGCTTAATTAATAAGAATTAACCTCCGGCCTCCCCACCCGCCAAACGCCGTCAGCACCGGCCGCGGTGGCCGCGTTTGTCCCTTCTTCATTTGCGCTGCCGCCGGGTGCCTGGGCTGAAGGAGGAGCGATCAAATCGTGACACATCCGCATGTCGGAATAGCCCCCCGAAACGCGGCGCGGGGAGCGGCGAGCTGGGTGTCGGACTTCGGGGAGGGCTGTACGGCAGTAGACCTTGTCCATGGATTAAAGCTTGCTCTTTAGCTTCCCAAACAGAGTAATAATGCGAGTGCCTACCTGTAAAAAATACTTTTCTGTATGAAAACAGCATTTTTACAAAGGGACAACCTGAACAAATACATTCTCTCTTTTTTTAAAAAAAAAAATTGTTACTCTAGCTTTTTCTTCTGCTCCTGCCAGAATATTTTCCTCTTACGTTTCTTTTAAATAGTTGGGATTGCTTTTAAGCCTTTTTATGCTTAAGATATGTTTTTTTCCCTCCTAATTTGTTTTACTTGTTAAAAAATATTCTTAAATTTTATTTAGGAAAAACATTAAGCTTTTTTTGTACCGATAGGAAGTCAGTCCCTGTATGTTGTCTGTAGGGAAAAAACTCTTGGCTTGTATTTGGTTTTCTTTTCTACAGCAAAACATAAAGCTCTAAGGGCTGAGTTTGTTTTAGAAAACTCTCTTTGATGGTCCCAAAACATCTTTTCCTGCTATTGAAGACTGTCTTTCAACAGAAAAAAAAAAAAAAAGAAAAAAGAAAAAAAAAGAAAAAAGAAAAAAAAAGAAAAAAGGAACTTGGGTGAATTTTACTAGAGAATCCACTATGCATCTGAACTCTGTTAAACTGTACACTTCCAAACAGAGCCCATTCCCTGTACGAATTAAACTAGCAGCAATATACCCTTCTTCATAACAAATCTTGGAAAGCATTTGCTGTCATTCCTTGTTTTTCAGGCACAAATTGGTTAGTTAGTGTTAAAAGTAACAAAATCTTCCTGATATAGGAACTCTCTTTAGTCCTTTTGGAGCTTCGGTATTTCACTGTAGACCGTATGAGAGAGACTATCAATAAATATTATCTTTAAATAGCTTTCCTATCATTACGGAAATGCAAAAGCCTCTGTTCATAATCCTGTTGAAAACAGAGCCCTGAACTCATGTCGAGCAGCGGATTCAAAATAATTTTCTTAACAAAGGCATCTTGCATATGAAGAGTTCATCCTAAGGCACTGTTTGACCTCTTGGTCTCTCATTATTATCAACTCATCAGAGGGTCTTTGGAGAGAAAGGGGAACCCCACCACCCCCCCGAGATACAGTTTATTTGTAAAGCCTACCATGTAGCTTTAAAGCACATTCACAATGAAGGGGGGAAAAAAAAAAGAAATCTGTCTGATATCAGGAAGTCTTACAAAAACAAAGTTAGTGCAAATTACAGATTTTTGGGGAAAGTGCAATGGAGTTGGGAAGCGAGGATTTAGAACAAAAGCTCTCTGAACTTAGATTAGAAAATGGGGAGTGAAAGGCTATTTTAGATGCAAACATGTTTGCTTACGTATTAATTTCACGAATATAATTTCTTTAGGCATGACTATAATTGCTTATGAAAAATAGGGCATTGTCATGTCAAAACTGTGCCATGTGCCGCTCTGATTTTTTTCGGGGGCCGGGGGCTAAATTCTCCCTCTTATTCTTTTTTAATTCTTTCTTTTTTAAAGTGAAATTATTTCAGAGTTGCGATCGCTTCAGTTACTGAATGCTTATTAGGAAGCGAAGTACGACACATAACAGAAGCTCACCCAAATGTTGAATATATCATTTATATTTTACGACAGTGAATTATATAGAAGATTCTCAAGTAACTTTCAAATCATCAAACTGTAATTAAATATTGCAAAGACTGTCTGAAAATTCTTTAATTTTTAATGAAAGTTAAATATATATTGTCAGTCTACTTGAAGGTGTAGTATTTTAATGCATGACGCTCAGAACAAATTGGATAATGAAATGATTACTTTTAAATGAAACTGTTGCAGAAGCGTACATGTTTCAGCTGGCAAGGATCTTCTCAATACTCACACATGCACATTCACACACTCAATGATTGTGAATTCCCAGACTGAAATTACAGCTACTCTGAGGTTTCTGGTGGCAAATTAAAAATCCCACAGAAGCAAAGCTTGAATGAGTTAGGTTCCCCAGATCATACAGGAAAGCGGCTCTTTCCTTATATTAAATAATTTTTTTTTTAAATACAGACAAATCAGATTTAAATGTATTCTCTTTGTCTCACAGTTATAAATTGCAAGGTTTTATACAGCTGCCGATTATTAAGTTAGGTAAGATAAAATAAAATCCGTTCTCCAAATCAGACCTAGATTTCTGTGTATAGGATTGCTACTCATAGATTTAACATGAATGTCCCATTAGCAGCACGCCTTATATCAGCAGTTATACAGGCAGGGGTTCGCTATGCTGGATGCTGTGTATGTAATAAATAGTAGATATTCCTGCTCCTATAGAGTTCTTGATCTGAATAAGCCAGGGATTTGTTTCTGTGGCTGTGCCCAACTAAGAAACTCACGGCAGGAGTCCTGTCATAGGTGGAATACGGGAATCTATGTGTCCTGGTGCGCGCGTGTATGTTCTCTATCAGCTGTGATGCAATCTGGGAAGTGGGGCTGGAGGCTGGTGTTGCTGAAGTAACCAAGAATTTTGTCGCCGACTACATCGCAGGGCAGAGCTGGGGTGTGGGTATGAACTATGCATGCGCTGCCCCAGAACATGAGCTTTCCTTGCCTGCGCGCTCCTTGGTAGTCTGGGACTTCTGAATGGGAAACCCAGGCGGGACTAGTCTCAAAGTGCATCATTTCGAGTTATATTCAGCATAACATGCTTGGCCTTCGGTGGAGGCCCCACAGAAGTGTTGGGTAAGATGGGAATTTCATGCCTTTGAGGGGTCTCGCTACGTTTCCAAAATGTGTCCCTGTCCTTTAAAAATTGTAGATACTACGCACAAATCATTAATGTTGCGGGGAAGTTCTTTTCAGTTAGGGTAACAACATTCAGCGTCAATACTGGCTTGATTAAATTTTCTTTTATGTTATCTTGGCACCTCATTTTATGTCGGGATCACATTCCTAATGCGTTCAAAACCCTGTAGGATCCCAAACTTTATAGCTGTTGCTTTCTGTAAAGCAGCAGCTCCTACCGCAGTAGGTCTGGCTCTAACAATGATGCATTTTGAAATTGCCTGCAAAATGTGAAATATGTCTGCTCTAATAAAACCAGAGTTTTTAGGCAAGTCTAAGGATTTTAATATATTTACGGAGAAGAGATGCCTTCTATTTCTTCAGCTGTATTTTCATAAAGTTGAGATATTTCACTATTAGGAAAGATGGAGGAAATAAATCTGAAATACTTGTTCCCCACCCATTTTTCCTTCAGCCGTTCTCATCCATAAGATATAACGGATGCTAATATGGCTCAGGCATCTTCAAAATCATAAGTTTTGCACGATAGCTATTGTCTATTGCTGAGAGTCCTCATGAGTCAAAAATCCTTCCTTCAGACTTAGACTCTGTTTATATTTTGCCTTTTTTTTTCCAGTACTTTAACTCTGGATGCAAATGGTTTTTCTGTTGACTTCTCTATCATTCTCTGATGTCTGCAGATATTTGATCAGCTCTCTATTCTGTGCATAGCATGGCCCTTTTCTGGCAGCTACACGCATGGGAAAAAAAATGTTATCAATAAGTTCAGAGAAGCCTCAGCAGACTCGGAGAAATTTCACACAAACATAAAACAAAACCTAACCCCTGTGACGGGGAAAGTTTACATTGTGCCAGATTTTAGCAGCTTTCTTGTGCCTTTGGTGAGATGTCAGAAGCGCAGGTGATTTTAATTTTCTTGTACAGAGAGGAATGGAGAAGTTTGGAATTTGCATGCATGATCAGGACCTGTGTTTGGGAAAATGTAAACTCATCACAGTGGAAAATGTGTTGTTTGGAGTCTGAGGGTGAAAACAAAGCTGAGGATTTTGGAGAGACTGCCTGAGCCAGATGGCCTGGTGCATTCCCAGTCTGGCAGCCCAACTGCTCCCTCCTGTATAATATACAGCCATTTGTTCTGGGATATTTACGCTAGAGCTGTTTCCATGTGAATGTTTGAAAACCATTAAAAATGAACATATTAGGAGAGATAAATTTATTTAATTTGTGTGAATATGTCGATAGGCAGGCTGCGTATCAAAGGCAGAGGGAGGCTGAATAAAATAATTGGATGCTACTGAATTGTGCATTGAGGGAGACAGCAAGATCTAACCGTCCTCGCCCTGGGACCCAGCACTGTGCTGCTTGTCTGGGATAAAACTCACTGGGATGAGTTGAAAATTTGCTTGGGGAAGGGCTAAAAACTCGGGTAGTTAAGGGTTAAGTAGTCGAAGCCAAATAAATGTAATTCACAGTATTTTCTGTGTAGATATATAGCGGATACAAGCCTAATCCTCTCTGGGTGAAATTCTGGCCCATCTGAAGTCAATTGCAAAGCTCCTATTGAATTCGGTGGGGCCAGGATTTTATTTTCTCTCTGGGTGTATGGCTGTATACGTCATTACAAATCATTTTAGTTCTGTTTTTGAAAAGACCCCCATTTTAATGAGTTTTTCTTTCTCCTTTATTTCAATAAAGGAGATAGTTTGTTTTGTGAAACAGATGAGGGATTTGAAAGCGAGTGGATTTAGATGCATGTTGGTGATTTCTCTCCTCTTACTCTTCTAAAATCAAGGCCATGATACAACTGGATAATATAATGACCATGATCTCATTCCTTCAAGATTGTTTCTCGTCCAGTTCAGAAAGCAGGGTTGCTTGACTGGCAAACTGACACCACGAGACGATTCTGCCCTCAGTTGTACCAGCATAAATCTGGATTTATTCAGGAATAGCGAAGGACAAAATCTGGCACTACTTTTTTTCCAACTTATTCGTCAACTATTTTACTGCTTTATCCTGCCGACTTTACTTGGGAAAAAGTGGATTAAATGAGAACCGTAGTCTTGACTTTTATATTACGCCCCCCCTTTATTTTATTTCATTTTTTTTAATGATCTCTGTCACTGAAAACTTTAGGCAAATTGTTGGACGCACTTGTCGTCTAGAAATGACTGCAATGTGCTCAATTTAGTAATTTTTATTTGCTGGCAAGCAGTGAATTGCATTTGATTTAACTTTTTATGCAGCTTTATTTAAATGGGAGCGAGGAAGTCTTATATTTTGACACTAATTTTTCGGGGCCGTTTGTGCATGAGTGATCGTTACTCATTGGGACTTCTTGTAGAAAGGTTACTTGGGTGAGTAATGGCTTACAAGATGGAAGATGAATTTTGTGGGGAAATATTTAAGTTGTTCAGGAGAAGAAAAAGTATTTTGAAACGCTTATGAAATAACAGCGAGTTAAAACTACACGAAGTAAACAAAAAGAAAAAAACCAAAGTCTATAATTTTGCATTTCCTTTGCTGGTGTTTTGTTGTGCAACTCTGATGTGTATTTGCAGGCTTATTTTTAGCTCTGGTGTGGTCTAAGTTTATACACAGTAACTTTCACTTTATCTCTCATTAACGTGATCCCTATTTGACAAAATCACGACGATGTTAGGGCAACAAGAAATCCTGCTGCAATCACCCTGTTTTAAAGCCTGAACTTTAAAAAACAATAATAATAATAAAAAGATAGTTTTGTTAAAAGAGTAGCTTTTCAAATCTTAAAGTTAAAAAATTTTCATAACAGTAACATTGTAGACCCTTCCTGTAAAAATACTTCTGGCAGCTATAACGATCTGAAACTTTAGCAGTTCCTGTTTCCTTTTTGAAACTAATTGTAGAATTAATGCTTCAGAGCAGGGCAGTTTGCAAGACGGTAGAGTATCTGTAATGCTCTCAGGCAGCCATTCATGGAAGTAAACAGTTGGCACTTTACACACCCGTTCGCACAAGTAAATTGGGGCCTAGGAATGGGAGCTGGGGATGAGTTGCTCAGAAATGAACTCAGCAATTCCTGCTCCTTCCTAAAATTTCCTAGGAATTCCTGTGGGAATAGGGTATGCGGGAGTACCTGCGCTTAACTGGGAGAAAACAAAATGTGCATGGGTACAACATCGGTAATTAAATGCAAATAAAGCGAAAAGCAAATCCTTAACGTAGAGGAAGGCAGAAGAATGTCATGCACGCAAAGAAGGGATCACTGATGCTAAACACAACAGACAAGGTGATTATGTACCGCAGTGTTGACTCTGCCCGTTCATTATTGCTATTTAGTTGAGTTATTTAAGTGGGTACCTGGAGGTTAAGTAAGCATAGCAGCAGGAAGGGAAGATGAAAAGAGGGGAGGGGAAAAAAAGAAAGTAAATTTTGTGTTCTGGTTTGTCATTTCTAGTGCTTTCTTGACTTCACTGGCAACAAGATAACCCGTACTGGGTAAATTTATTTTAAGATTTGAAAGTCTAAGAAGAAGGAGCCAAGTCCAGCAGACTTCTCTCAGGCACCATTCCCCCCGTGTCACGCTGTGATGTACAGAGGTGGATGGGGACTGGAGGTGTTTGTCTCCGCTAAAGGCCTTGGGAGTAGATCCGCTCTTTACCCCCCATGCTCTGCATGGGGGCAGAGGCATCTGAGGCAATTACTCTTTGATTATGCATTGATTAAGTCCAAAAAGTGCTGTGAGCTTCCCCCTTGCCTGGCCTGTCCCACTGCCAGCTGGAATCCTGATTTGGGGTTTTCTGGAGTCCTTGCAATGTCCCTGCTGACCGACCCCACCAGTTGTCAGCCAGTTACTTTGATTCCCTGGTTTTGGCTGGAAGGAGCTTCTCCCCATCTTCCCCCTTAATGCATGGAAATGAGGATCTTCTGAATTTGCCCCAACTCCTGATGTAACACATGGACGACTGTACTGCTGTCTTCCAAGATCTCTTGCAAACCACCTGTAGCTGTCTTGGGCACGGATGTGGAAGTACCTCGAGGTGTAGGCCAGCAACCCAGCAGGGACGTGGGGTCCCAGCTGGTGTCAGGGGGTTTGCTGGTGCCTGTGCTGCGTGGACTTTGCATGCGTCTTGCGACCACTTTTGTGTCCCCTTCATATGAATGCTGGGTTCACTGGTTTGGTGCCTCCCTGGTGGGAATGAGGGGGCAGAAGTCAGGTGAAACTCTGTACCCATTAGCTGCAATGGCACCGGCGGCCTCTGCTTTATCTTCTCAGCAAAAAAAACACCACTGGCTCTCGGGTTTTAGGGAAATAGGTGTAGCAAAACCAAAATGAAAAAATTAAAACTTGCGAAGAAAACACAGCCCCATTTCTGATATTATTTATGGAATCATTAAATCATTTTATAATGCATAATATTAATATTGCATATTACTATTAAAATGGTGTTAAAAATCAGCTCATGCTTCTTCAGATTTGTGTGTCCTGAGACCTGTGTCCCCTTTGCAGGTACAACACCTCTTACCCTTGCTGGGTTATATTTGTAAGGACTCGGAAAGCAGCTCATATTATCTTACTTCATCATATATTAATATAACTTTTTTTTTCTCAGTATTTTCCACACTTCCATTTCAAAGCGGTCTCATTCCATAAAACATACTTCACCCCTATAGCATACTTTTGGTTTTTATTTTCAATATCTATTTTATCGTTAGCTTTAGGGATACCCATATCAGATGTCATTTTATCTGCAGAGTTTGTTCCCCAACTTCTTCTTTTTAAGTCTGTATTTTAGAGGCTGAAAAGGTCACAGCACAGGTCAAGGGCAGAGCTGATGCTCAGAAGCAGGAGTGGCCATCTCACCGAGGCTGGGGCTCTAACCATTGCTCCTAGCTCTGGACTGGCACCCTAAAACATTTAGGAACCTCAGTGCTATCAAAAGATGCTGTCGCAAAGGCAACTCCTTTTCACTCTTGTGCTGCTGGGGGGCTGGTGCCTGGGGCCAGGGGTGGTTAGAAAACGTAACTCCGTCCTGATCAGATGGAAACCCTGTACTGAACAGGCTGCGAGCGCTAACCTAGTTTGCTTGTAACACCGATCCCTCGCTGTTGCCGCTGGTTCTGCTGGTGGGAGGATTGCAAACATAGGCTCTTCCTGAAATGCGAATAGACTGTCTTTCCACAGTTTTAACTTAAAGGATTCTCACCATGCTATCTCAGAGTCAAATTTCTCAAGCTGGTTGATCCTCTGTTTGTTTTGGTATCCTCTGCTCTGGTAGGGCCTGCCTCTCACTTATTTATATCCCTGTAACTCCAGAGTTGCTCTCCAGAAAGCGGGGGATCACGAGGTTCAAGGGGAGAATCAGGCCCAAGCGCTTTCTCAGGAGCTACCAGGAAAATGCCTGGGCTGTGCAGCTTTTGTAATTAAAAATACATGAGTTCTCTCTTTTCTGTCTTTTTTTTTTTTTTTTAATGAATAGGACCCAAAGTATGCCAAGCCTTGCTGTTTTTTTTTTCTTTTTTTTCTTTTAATGCTATTAGGTTTATATTTTATTCTGAATTGAAAAGAAAATTGTGGTTGTCTTGACTACTAAAAAAACCCATCCTACACACTGCTTGAGAGAGGAGGGAATTTAGCTGTACTCAGCTTGTGTTGTTTTCCAACTGCAAGTCTTGGAGCAGGTTCGGTGGAGATGCGGTCTCTTTAGCCTGTGACTTAGCTGGCAACTCCGGCTGCACCTTTGGTTACCGCAATACGTTTTTATTTTCTCCAAACTCAACTCGATGCACAGCTAAAAATGTGTTTTGTTTCTAGGCGATAGTATATGAAGGCCAAGACAAGAACCCAGAAATGTGCCGAGTTCTGCTCACGCATGAAATAATGTGCAGGTAAGAAATACCCCGCTTCCAGTTAATTAGTGATGAGAAGATGAATCTGTCTCTCAAAATCTAGGTTGAACCTCCAGCTATTTTCGGTCTTAAATTTATCTTTCTTGCATTAAACAATCCCAAAATAACACAGTTCGGTGTGTGTAATTAGCAGCAAGGTCTCAGTCGTCACACTAGTTTTCAATTATTTATAAAGAGTTATTCTTAACAGAACGCTACGGGTTTTCATTTAGACACTGTAGCCCACAAAAGGTCTCCTCACCAAAATTAACAGTCAATTATAGTCTTCTTGCAATAAATGTCTCTGTCCCCAATTCCCAACAAAACCTCCTCAGTAAGCTGACACAATAGTAATTTTTGTTTAGTGTTTTTTTTTTTTTCTGGATGTGCATTAAGACTTGAAGTCAGGAGGCCTTTTTTTCCCGGTTGCTGCTCATGCAAGGTCCCCGCTCGGCTGGAGCGGAGCCGGCTGTTGATGCACGCGAAAGATGTCTTCTTGTTGATTTTCTTTAAACTTCCCCATGCAGATTTGGCTCTGCCCTGTGCTCTCTTCCCCTGAACATGCCTGCCTGGGGTTGGTCGCTTAAATTCGGGACAGTCAAATATCTCGTCTCCTGAATGCGGTACTTCTGCAACGGGCAGCTGCTTCCTTCTCTTTTCTGGCTGATTGAGATAGGTGAAGCCTTTTCTACTTCCTTTTTATCACAGAGAAGGCAGCATCTTCCCACAGACCCCTCTGACACCTAGGAGAGCTCGACCTTGCAGTCTCATTAAAGTTAGTGGGTGTTTTTTGCATGTCTGAAAAAATCATTTGTTACATGTTATTCGATGGCAGAAAATAATTCCCTGGTGGAAGACGGGGCGTTCTTGCATAAGCTCATTGTTACAATCAGTTGTTTTAAGACTGTAAAAATGCCATTGCATGCGTTGTAACTTTTACAAAACACATTTACTAAAAAGGAGTAACTTGAGGGTAAAAACTAGTACCCACTTCTAAGAGAATAAACTTGGATGAGGGTTTCCTGGTGGGGGAGAGTCTTAGACAAAATATTCAGATGGAAAGTTCTCTGTTGGTTGTTTTTTTTAAAAAAATTTTTTGTCATTCTTGGCGATCTGCATGTTTTGTCCTCCATGGCAGCTCCTCCCTGATAAATCCCTGCCGGAGGGCAGTGCCCTGCGATGCCGGCAGAGAAGGAGGTGCCCTCCTTGCTTTGCCAGCCGGGGCGAAACCCAGCGCAGACCCCCACCTTCTTCCTTGCAGGATTTGGGGGATTTGAGTTTTCACGTCTTATTTTTCTAGGCTGCTTCATTCAGTAGGTTTGGCTTCTTCCAGGAAACCACAGATAACCCATTACAGCCCAAGAATGACCAGAGCAGACGGGTATCTCCAAGAGGTGCCTGAGCTTCTGCTGCCGTTGGGAGCTGCAGCATTGCTTTGCTGAGGACTCCCGACCAGTTCTCCCTTTCCAAATGGAAACCCAGTGCTGACAACTCGTAATTACCCTAAAATTCATTGGCCCAATTAGCACCACTTTCACACTAGATACCTAGCTAGGAACAATTCATGGAAATATTAAAGGAGGCCCCTGACCTGATAAGGCTGAAGTGCGTGCTTTGCTTTTCTCCTGTAATAGACCAGTAAAACAGCGGGACTGTTCATGTGAGTAAAACTAAGCACATGCGCAAGGGCCTGCAGCGTCAGGGTCTGAATCTGCTGTTAGTCCTGGGTGATGTGCCCTCCTGATTCTTAAATGGCAAGGTTTTGAGGTGGGAATTACATCTGCCTGCCACTCGCTGAGCCATCCACGCAAGAGTAAGAATCACCTACTTTAACGCATTAATTTTCTTACCAATACTTTAGAAACATAAAGAGTAAGAAGTAAATTGAAACTTTATATAGAGGGCTGAGGTTTAACCAGAAGACCAAATACCTGCATCAAAGATTTACGGCCGTTCAATATACTTTGACTGAGGCAAAATTATTTCTGTTCTGGGAATGTGGAGAGATGTGCAGTCTTTCCCTCTGTTAAAGCACTTTACACTTTCTTTGGGCTTGCAATTCACTGGGTCAGGAGCTTTATTCTTCTCCTTCTATTTGTTTACTGCTAGTCCTTGCTTTGTGTTTCATAACCGTAAAGTGGAGGGGTAGCAAAAAAAAAAAATATCTGACCATAGTAGGCAAATGTTGTGTGCCTGACGGGGTGGGGGAGACATATTCAAATTTCTTACAGCTCATGTTAGATATTACCCATTTCCTTTTCTGCCTATACATGGGTAAGAGGGTGCTGTTTGTTTACCAGGCCGCTTGACCCTATTGCACAAATCTGTCATCTATTGTGCTGCTAACACTCTTTTAAATTGCAAATCTGATGCTCTTTAGGGGTCTAGAAGGGAAAAAAAAATCTCTCTCCACACCATTCTGTTTCTCTTGATTTCTTGCCTGTTGTAAGTGGAAGTTGGGATGTGCTGAATTTGCACCAGGGGTGCAAATGCAGCCTCAATTATAAGCATAAAATTAGAGTCTGTTCCCCATTAATCAGCCCAGCTAATTGCTATGCACTACCATTAGCCATATGGTGTGAAAGACAGCTTGCTCTCCCTAAGATGAAATTTCTTCATTTCAGACATGAAATAGTGAGGGCTCTGTATTTTAAAATAGCTTGTTTTAGAAATTTAATTTCTAAACAACTTTCAGCAGTGCTTTCTATCAAGGCTAACTGCACAATAAAACTTTGCATTTATGTGACAAAGCTGGGTATTTATAGTATACTACAACTATGGCATGGCTAAGACAAAGAATTCAAATGTATAGGAGAGTCCTGGTTGTGGTAGGAAAGTGGGGCTGAGGTTTGCTTCAGGTGGCTGTTTATTTCAAAGGATTTCATTGTGTTTTGTCAAATATAAAAATCTACACTGTTGGCGAAAATGTTAATAGCTGGGGAGAATTCACAGCCTCAGTGGAATTTATTAGTATTGTAGGCAGCATGGGGAGGGACATCTATAGTTAATATTGCCTCAACAATTTCCATTATGAAACCTTCAGTGGCTTACAGCTTTGCCAAACTTAAACTGTTCTGGCTGAAATGTCCTTTGCAGGGTGTCAGCCTCAGGCTGACTTTCTTTGGAAAGTTTCAGCTAAAATGGTTCAGTGATTTCTGAGAATGAGGTTGGAGTAAAATATGTTTTTTGTCTGTGTAAAATAAAATCTTACAGCTGTTTTGGCGAGAAGCTCCCGTACCTCCACGCTTCAGGGTGAGGAGCCTGTTTGGGGCAGAGGTTGTCCCGGTCACATCGTCTGTGGGATGAAACCCACCTTGCTGGGAGCTTCTGCAAAATGTCCCACATGGACTCGCTAACGACTTGTTAGAGCCTGGCAGCTAAATGATCGGAAAGTCGCATTTGTGCTGGCCACGTGCCATCACCCCGTAATTTCTCATTGTTCATTGTCCTCACAGAAAGCCCGGGCGCGCAGATACACAAAGCAGGGCTCCTCTCGCAAGCGATGCTCCTGGCCGCCACGCCGGGGTGGGGACAGGGGGAACTGGGGGTGCCAGACATCGGGGGGAGGAGGCCATCTCCTGCACACCCACGGCGGGGCCGGGCAGTGCAGGATAGAGATGCTCCAGCACAGGGAAGGGATGATGAGGAGGAAGATATGGAGCAAGATGGCAGGAGGGCAGCAGGTCCCCAGAGGGTTGGGGTGAGGACAAAGGCAGCAACAAAAGCTGGGAGTGGTGGTGGCCAGGGACAGGGAGGCCTGCGAAGGGGCAGGATGGGTATGGCACGGGGCTTGGGCATGAGCCCTGGGGATGGTGAGGATGGCAATAAGGGTGGGGGGGAAACCTGGGGTAGGCAGAAATGGAGTGCAGGAGCTGGAGGGGGTTGTAATGGCAAGAGACTTCATTACTGTCAAGGACTATGTATTTTAAAAACAAACAACACCCCCAAATGAAGCAATTTTTGCAGGCTTTTTCTGTGGGCCAGCATGACGTTGTGCCTGAGCCGTGGCTCCTTGCCCTGCTTGGGAACGGGCATCATGGAGGGACAGCGAGGACAAGTCCTTGCCCTCCTGGCTGCAAGGAGCCGTCACTCGGCGCCTCTCCCTGAGCTTTCACAGAGCCAGCCTCGCTGGGAGCTGGAAGGTTTCTGGGTGACTTGGAGAAGCTCCTGGGAATTTTTAAATTCCTTCAGGGAGAGGAGGAAGGGCGCTGAATGTTTAGGAACTTTTTTCCAAGTGTTAAGTAGGCACTAAATGCCAAAGCTTTTGAGGCAAGTTGAATTAAAAGCACTTCTCATGCCACGCAACCAGGTCCCAAACTCAGGGTTTGCATAATGTTTTACTTCTCTGCATAGAAAAACTAGGGTAGATGAAGCCTTGGATTCTGCTGTTGGGGGAAAAAATGCAAAAGGCAAGATAAGGTTTAAAAAATAATTATCTAGAACATGAAAGAACATTTGGAACCTCTTTTCATGCCACAGAGCCACCAGACAGTGGGACATGCCAGCCATGCACCTCTTCCACATCACCCTCAAACTGCGGTGCAAGGAGTGAGGTCTCCTACTATTCCTTGGGATCATCGGTGTGCACTCTTGGGAAGCCCTATCCAAACGAGGGGGCCACCCGATGAGCAACGCGATGCTTCCCCCGCTCTTGAAGCCCGGTTGTCCCCGTCGGCCAGTGCCTGACTCCATCCTGCTCGCGGCAGGAGGCGAGACCGAGGCGTCCCCGTCTCCGGGCCCCCACGGCCGCCTCTCCCGCTGGGTTAGCACCCCGGGAAGGTGCCAGCCTCCGAGCCTGGTGGTGCGTGGATGGTGGTATCTGCCCATCTCGGGCTGGGAGCCTGGGAACCTTTGCTCGCCTGAGTAAGTGTGGCAATTTCTGTCCCTCCAGTCTGCTGTGAGAATGTCAGGACTAGCCCTGATTTGCTTCAGTCACAAGAACTGCATTGTCTTAACTTGTGCCAACTCTGTTTCTAATTACATTTTAATCATTTAAAAATGATTAGCAGTTTTTATTGCCTTGTTTGTGGGTAAATTTTCTCACCCCACACATTCTAGCTGCTCTCCAATGACAAGTCCTTTTATAGGCAAAAAAGCCCCCCGAACATCCACATGACTATTTACCTACAGCATATTTTATTCCTTCCTAAATTTTAATACTTTCTGGGTGCCAAGGCTCTTGCATTTTTTGGTGGATCAATTGTGGTATTGTGCTGTAAAATTAAGCAGTTTTTTTTGGCAATCCTAAACAATGTAACTTCCACCGAAATGAAGATACCGCACATGTGTTAACTGTGAAAAGTTTCAGCCCTGAATAGTTGCCTTGAAGCTTTTTGCGGTGAAAAGAATTATGTATTTTCCTCTCTTTGAAAACAAAATTTTTTTTTTTTTAAACCATGTTTAAACAGGCTGTTTTTGTAAAAGGCCCCCTTTTTTTTGTTATCTTTAGTGTGGTTAGTTGCTTTATTGCTAATCTTGGTGGGTAACTGTATATTATTCACTCTATTGTTCAGCAACACAAGAGAACCTTTGTCATACTCCCAACAGGGCTATTTATATAGCATGGCACTTCTGAGGGCTTCTTCCTGCCCTGATGTTCTTCCACCTTCTGGGGAAAAGAAAATAGTTCATCTGAGCAGGAGCGTGAGCAGTGGTCGTTCCTGCCAGCTGCCCAAAGCTGGCTGCTGAAATAAAGGCGACGCGCGGGTCCCCGGGATGCCTTTTGGAACAAGCGTGGTGGTTTCCAAAGATTGGGTTGTGTGTGGTTGAGGTTTACCAGAAAGTTTATTGAACAGAGATGCGCTCAGGTCTGGCCAGGGAGAGCAAACGGGGTGGTCCTCACTGCCTGTCATTTGGTGCCACCATGGGATGGGGTCCCTGCAGCCCTCACCCCACAGGAGCTGCCCAGGCTTCATCCAGCAGGTCCCTGGGGACCAAGGAGGGCTTGGGAAGACCAGGAGCTTCTTGATATTTTTTTTTTTATTATTGTTTGAAGCCTTGACTTCAGTGGGGACTTTTCTGTTAAGGGATGTCACCAAATAGGAGCTTTCTTTGCTAGATGGGTGTTTCCTCGCTGGGGTGAGTAGGTGGGTGAAAGCCTGAGGCTTTGCTCACCTACGCAGCTGTGACTGCTTGTGGGTTTAGACAGGCTGCAGGGGAGAGCAGGGCTCCTGCGGGCAGCCCCCACAGCACTTGGCCACGGCTCTAGATGCACCAGGAGGGATTCCCACCCTGAGCAGAATCGTCTATATTGCCTGTGAGCTTACCTGCAATATATTTGTGGCTCCTAATGGACAACAACCCCTGACAAGGAACCATCACAAACAACAGTTTAACTTCTCTTAGGAAACAATGAGCCACCTTAGTTCAAATGAATCCCAGCCTCGAGGTCAGCGATGGAGCAGTGCTTTGGGAGACGGAGCTTATATTTCACATGCCTGCTTTGTATCTGACCTGACGCAGGGCACCAGCCGCCAGAGCTGTGCTCTCCATGGCATTAACGATCATTAACATGCTCAGAAAACTTGGGGAAACAGGAACGCTCGAGCATAAAAAAGCCACTGCCGATGGCGTTTGCGTTTCGGCTCCCCCATTAACAACAGTGTTTCTTACAGGGAGAATAATTGTGCTTTCGGATGTCGGGGGGAGGTTTCCCGGTAGCTGAGAATTTGGCTCTGTGTAGAAGCAGGAATATCTTGTGGATGTGTAACATACGTGTTAAGCAAATGTAAAAACCAGGCTCAGCGGGGGAAAAGCTGCCTTATTTTGTGTGCGAGTGTATGCGGGACAACTGTGAAACCCTGTGGAAAAGAGGCTACGAATAGGCAGGTCTCCCCGTTTCGGGTGATCCTTGAATTATTATTTGTGAAAGGGGCAAAACCCCTCTCTTTTTATATTTTCCGTTGCTAACCAGCTGTGCAAGAAGTTAAACATAGTAATTAACCCATATGTGACCCACTACATTTGACTGATTTCCAGGCAGGGACGGAGCGGTAACTCTAGCTGGCAATTTGAACCTACCATGTTCGTAATGATGATTTTACAGTGTAATGGTCGCACTAAATCCTTTCACTTTTGCTCTGTAGCCGCTGTTGTGACAAGAAAAGCTGTGGCAACAGAAATGAGACTCCATCAGATCCAGTGATAATTGACAGGTAAGGACTGCTATTGTTTCCTTCCGTTTTTTTTCTCCCCCTCCTCATTATAATGAAACACCTGCCCTGTGTTGCTAATGGGGAAGAATTAGGAGTATATGCGGATGAAATTTTGTTTTTGATACCGAATTAGTTGTGCTTTGCAATTGCGATTGCCATGGAAGGGCCATATGGAGGATAACGGAGTGACCTGCTCTTTGGAGGGCTCCGCTTCTTGTAACTGATTCATGTGCATAAAGAGGAGATTTTTCTTTCTGACTTTCTGTGGCTCAATTCACATGCTGTGCCAGGGAAGCTTCAGGAATAAAATAATAATAGTTTGTGATTTATGAAATGTGGTTGGGTGCTTATAAATATTTAACTTTTATTTGAAAAATGTCTGAATCATTATCACTTTTAGCTACAGTAGTTCTGTGGGATGCAATCCATCTACATTTTAAGGTTTTTATTTATGCATAAAAACAGTTAAAAAAAAAAGATCTGCAAAGTAAGGTTTTTTTCCTCCTGTTATTTTCTTTGGTCGGAATACTATTTTGACTGTATTGTCAGTTGATTAATTCATTTTTGCCTGTCTTAATTATTGTGTTTTTAAGCAGATCCATATTGCTAATCTGACATCACCGAGTAAATCACTATAGTACAATACATCTATTTTAGTTTTTCTGAGCCATGTGCAGTTTCTGTGCTCGCAAATTATGCAAAATGGTAGCCAAATAGTCATTTTTACATTTTAATTGTCCAAACTTATTGTACAAAGCCACGTGCGATAACCAGGTTATTATGCAGCATTACTCTAGAAGAGTTAAATGGCCATGAAGTACTGAAAGTGTCTGTCATCAGCTGGGGAAAGCAATGCCCCTGCACTGCTCTGTGAACAGAGGGACCCTGAAGGGGAACTACCTGTACCTATAGGGATGAGAGCATGGAATAGTTTGCTTCTCCTTGCATTGCTGTCTGAGTTACTGTTGATGTGTGAAGAGGGTTTGACGTGTTGGGTGCCACACGCAGAGAGCGGTCCAGGGACATGGCGGAGCCTTGCCTGGCATTGTGCTTGCCCAGACTCCCAGATTTACAGTTCTTGTTTGAATTTGGTAAGAAAGTGCATGTATTGGAAGCTTATAGCAGATGTTTTGATTAGCTATAATAAGTAATCCTGAGAATGTTTAAATCTCAGAGGATATCTCTATCTATTTTAACTAGGCATATTTTCATCTTCTGTGAGCATTAGGTAGTAGCAGGGAAAGTGGGGGGAAAAAAACCCCCACAGTGAAATCTGTATAGAGATGTGTTTTATAAGCATGCTGCAGAGTTGAACACTATAAACATGGTGTTAGAGTGGCATTTTGAGCAACATGAAAGCTACAAAATTCACATGAATTTTTCATTGTACTGGAAAGTGAGATGTTAAGATGCTAATGGCAGGTTTACGGAAATATTTTGTTTAACTATCTAGTATGCAAAACTGCTAGTTGCAAATCATTTTAAATTATGAAAGCCAGAGATGCTGTCTGTTAGATGCTTCCTGCAAAATGAGGAAAACAGTTACATGAAAAAAACAGGTTTAGCTTCCTAGCAGCGATCAATTTATCAGTCTGTACGTAAATTGATGCAAAAGGTACCAATTCTGAAGATTATTTTTGGAATGCAAGCTAAACATAATTTAAAGGTCATAATACAAACCCTACCTCACCACCCGTACTGAATCACGCTTGGCTTGTGAACGGGTTAAGCTTTTAAGTTCTTCACTTGGTTTTAAATTGTGACTTTGATACAGAAGGTTGATATGACTGTGGTTTGAATAACATTTGATTTTGACCTGTTCCTGTGGGTTGCAATGCTATAAGAAATTTGACTCAGCAGTACTGTAATTAGCCCTCCCCGTGTTTTTGAAACAGGATTGTGTTACCTGGATTGCATTAGTGTGGCTTCTATTGTTGCCGCTTCGCATCTGTCCCAGTAGGGTACTTAAAACCTTTTCTTGGCTGGGGCTAGTTCAAACAATTTAGGCCAAATAAGTATGTGCTTTATACAGTTAGTGGCTTTAGTGATGTTTCTTGTGACATTTATCCTACTCTTTTTTTTTCCCCTTTTGGTTTGGAAAGGATGAAGCGATCTATATGGAGCCTTTCTACCTTAAAATGAGTCCTTTAAAATTGTTCTAACATTAAAATGCCTGCACAAGTCAGAACATGTGTTTAGTTGTACTCTATTGTCACTTCTCCATGCACACAATTTTTAACTATTATGTCAATTGATAGGCAAAACCATATTTAGCTATTTTTATTTGCATGTGAGCTTACAGAATTCCTTTACCATTTGGGCTAAAGCACTCCCACATGCCTGACGGTCTGATAAAGTCTCGCCTGTGGATTTAATCTAACTCTTGCATCAAATCCTGCGAATCCACAGACTCTGACCTAACATAGAATTTAACGTAGAATCTATCCGTGGGATTTTTGACATATGTACTTACATGGAAATGCTATCCTCTTCTTACATGCTGAAATACTATTTTGGATTGGTTAATTCTCTTTGATGAGGCTAGAGCAACTCGGGATAGAGCGAGCTCCGTCTTTGTGGTGGTTTAGTGAACTTGGCGAAGGGGCTGTTTGGCCGCTTCAAAGTTACATGTGTTGTGTTCTTTTTCAAACCCTAGATATATATGAAAAGTAAATCGTATATTTTTATTTAATCAAAATGTGGGATTTTAAAAAAGTCTGTAGTTGCATTTGAAACAGGATATGACTTTATCCCTTATAAAATTGCTTTATACTTTGCTTTATTATAGTATCGGCGGATATAGCAGTGAAAGGGACCTAAAGAAATTTATACGCATATAGCGATCTAAATTTTCTCTGGAGAAAAAACCAAATCTATTATGCTTATAGCGCAGTCGTTTCAAGGAAGTTTCTTGGAAACCTGTGTGTGTCTGAATCATCTTCTTAGCATAGCCTGTATATTTTATCGCTAATCCAGTTACATGTGTTGAGATGAAGCTCTGATGAACAGGAACTCATTTTAAAAGGGGTATTATTGTCACAACACAAACGCGCAATTCCTCTTACAAGCGCGGTGGCAGGGCTGCATTGTAATCACACTTAAAGAAAACACAGAGCACTTCCTGTTATTAAATTAAATTCTAGATTGATTTAACTTTCAAATTGTAACTCATATTTGAATTTAAAAGGTTCGCAATAAAATTCCTGTGAAGAAATTGAATAAATTGTAGTTTTATTACCACTCTGGATATCCTGGTGTCCTAACCTTTTTCCTTACAGTTATCTTAGTTCAATAAATAAAACCTCATTAGACTATTCCCATTTCAACGAGTTTATTAAATTTTACAGGAGTAATTAGCATAAGCTGTGCTAATTTTTCTGGAAGACTAATGAGAGAGCTTCCTAATTAGGTTTGCTTTGTAAGAATCAGAAAAGATGATAATGACAAAAGTCACATAGGGGAGAAAGTGGGGCTTTATTTTATTCCTTGGTTCAGGAAAGAGGCTCCTCTCTCGGCATTCTGTTCCAAACTTTTCAACCCAAATTACCATTGTCGGGGCTGATATTTAATGGTGTTACCCACGCCTGCTGGGGCTTCTTTACCTTTTATGGCTGCATCCAGTAAACAGGAGTCCTACAGACTGGTAAAATAGGAATAATCACCGAAATCCCAAATATAGCAGCAGAAAACTCTCAGCATTTAGGATCTATACCATATACCTCCGGCTTGCAACATTGCATGGACAAAGGGCTGAAAACAGCCCGTTTGGCGGTTGCTGGTCCATCCCAAATTTTGCTTCTTCCCAGAGTACTCGAGCAGGCTGATGGCAGTGACCTGAAATCGGCTTTGCTGAGATTTACCAATACAGATGAGACCTACTTAAGAAATCTCATGACCGTCTATATTTCGGATAGATAAACTTCAGCTGTGGTGTAAGTTAACTGGCTTTGTGCTGGAGCTCTCCCCGGGTGAGACTGTGTGCCCTTAGGCGGCAGGTCAGCATGAGGATGACCAGGGTTTCTTCTTGCCCTTGTCTGGCAATATTTGAAGTTCTTCACGTGCTGCTTCAGATGCAGTTTCTGAGGAATGAGGCTCCCTCTGGCTTTGAAGGGGCGGCTTATGCATTCCCAGTACAATCAGAGCTCTTGTCCATGGAGCAGGGGTGGGAACTCATGGATTGGAGGCCGTAATGTTTTTTATGCATTATTATCAGATGACACCAAGGTACATTTTAATGCATGACCTGCTACAAGTGTTTGAAAGGCCTGTGTGCTTTGGACACCTGCCGTACGGGATGCTCGGCTGGGGCTCTCTGTAATCCGTCCCTGGTACACCCAGCTGCCGTGGCTAGGGAGGGAGCCAATTTACCTACACATGGTTTTGAAATCTTTCAGCCTTTAACCTAAAAAAAATTATGTTTGTGGGTAGGATTTCACTGTGCAATGACATGAAAAGAGGCGTGAATGACTTTCAATGTCTCCGTTTTACCACTTTACAAGTCATCTCGTAGTGGATTGTATTTTACGGGCCTTATCATCTTTTCATCCTAAATACCAGGCAGGTGGAAAAATGACACACAGGACTGTATTGCACTCACTGCATCCTCCCCACAAATACACTTGTTAGGCAGATGTGGCGATTAATGCATTTTGCAGTAGCTTTCCATGTCCGGAGGAAGGGTGATGGAGATGCGGGTGGGCTGGCAGAGTGGGCCAGCTTCAGAAGAGGTGCTGGCAAGAGGACAAGGTGGGCGTTTTGCTTGGGAGGGAGCTGCTGAGGATTGCTTTGCTGCAGGGGATGGGATCAGAGCTGCAGGTGATCCCCCAGCCAGACTACAGGGACACAGGCTTGTCATAGCACTGGTGTGATGGCAAAGTGGCAGAAGATGCCAGGCACTTTGGCAGTGGTCCCTTTGCAGGAGTCCCAGTTCTTGGTCCCCATGGCCATATGTGGTACCTGAACCTGGCTGTCTGGCGTCAGGGGAAGGTGTCCTGCTCCCCCCTTGCCCACACTGGGGACAGGACTGCAGGAGGCTGCAGGTCCCATCCATCCTGGGTCCTTGGGTGGGTTTTCCACACAGGGCAGGCATGGCTCTCTCTGATAGATGTCTTGACATGGGTGAGAAACACTCCTGGACCTGAACATTTGGCAGTTCTCTTGAGCCTTGTACTAGAAAGTGGCCACCTCATTGCTGTGCCCCTTCCAGACCCAGATGGGAGTTATTTATCCACCAGGGAGGGATTCTGGGGAGCAGAAACCGGGCAACAGAGGACTACCCCCAGCACCGCGTGGAGATGTCTCCCAGGCTGTCTTTTAAGGCTGTGCTGACTAACCCCTCAGGGCCTCTGAGCAGGGTGTTCAGATGGGCAGAAGTTGGCCTCGAGCATTTCATGCAAGCTCCCGGAGCCTGCGAACCCATACATTTCTGAGAGGGGAGGGACCGAAACACACATCCTTTAGGATTTGTTTGTGATTGATGCATCTGAGAAGCATTACCCAAAACATTTCCCACATGACTTAGGCAACCAAAGGCATTTTGAGCCTTTGTGAGATAAATGGGAGACTCCGATCAGTAGATGCTTCTCACACAGAGAGTCAGACATGCTCACCCTTCTACCAGCGCTCCTAATGCATGCAGTGTCAGTCCTCTTTCTGGTGAGGAAATCACTAGAGCTGGGGGTAACTTTGCAAGAGTTCTTGCAAAAATGTCTTGGTTTCAGCCTATTGGGGTTGGCATATATCACTGGTGCTTCAAAACTCATTTATTTTGCTCTTGGGGTTGAGTGAACTTGGCCAGGGTCAAACCAGCTCTTGCTTATTCTTTGATTTCTCTCCCCTCTGCCCCTAAGTATAAGAATTTTTGTATAATCTCAAAACTATTATGCAAAACCTTAATTTGGTCTCAGCTTCACTCAGGAGGTTTGTGATTTTCTCAGCAAACCTGTTCTGAGTTTTCAGTTTGTTATAAAACTCCAAACTAGGCAAGTTTTATGTGGTTTTGGGTTTCACTGCAAACGTTTCACACTACTCTAATAGTTACTTGCTTCTCTCAGTGATGCTTTTTGAATCTGCAGCTAGTGTTTTGGGCTTTATTTCACTGCGATCTTATGCCTGATTATTACTATTTAATATCATAGTGATATAACAGAGGCTCCTATCGCAAAGAAGGCTCATTGTGCTAGATCCTGTGTAGTCTCTAGGTAGGTAGATGATCCCATTCCTGAAGATAAGTGCTTCTCCTGGTGCAGTTTAAAAATTGAGATTGAGGTTTTTCTATGGAGAATAAAAGACTTAGGCTTGCATTGAATGTCCTAGGGATGAGGGAAATGGAAGACCAGTCTACTGTATTGCTTTTGGCATTTGACTACCATCTTTAGTGCTCACCTACAGCCCTTTAGGGCTTGCTCAGTTGTGCTGTCAGTCCAGAAAAGTGACTTGAGTGCACACATGGGATGTGCTGGACCTGCTGCCCCGAGACCCCAAGGTCAGTGTGTCTGTGTCCATATATCTCTGCTCTGCCTTGGGTGGACTGTGAGCCCAGGACGAGCAGCTCTGCACTTACTGCTTTCAGAGCTGTGGCTGCTGGCAGATCAGTAAGTCCCTTGGGCTCTTTCTGAAAATCTTGGTCTTGGTCAGCAAGGGTTAACAATTTTAGGAGATTGCACTGTCTAACTCCTCAAAGTCCATCCTGAAGACCCTATGGGTTTGCTTGTGCAGAGGAGCACCCCGAGGTCTAATTGAGACCTCGTGGATTGCCCTGCTGCTCCACTCAGATGGCAGGATTTGGGCATCTGAGGTTAGACATGCTTTAAAAATTTGGCTGCCTCTGTGCAGTGACCTCCTGCAGCATCACGAAAGCTCCAAGTGCCCTGGGCTGGTCCCAGGAGGAGCCCAGGGCCTGGCAGGGTGATCCATCCCTTTGTTTCTGGTCACAAAACTTCAAATGTGCTATTCATACCTATTGATTTCTTAATATGAACTCCTACTTCAAAGTGTGTCCTGCAGCAGGGAAGATGTGCTCGGCACAGTGGGCTCCCTGGCTCCATGCAGCTCAGTGCCAGTCCTTCTCTTTCTCAAGAGTGGGGATTTTTTTGGGGAAAAAATACCGGCTTTTTCTCATATGCATATATACGTACACACAGTTTCTGGTGTGGATAAATTTCCTGTCCCATCTTAACACCTGATTTATTTCCATATTCGCTGTCGCAGTGGGAATGCACACATGAATAAGAGCGATAGGAAAATGTATTTGCAAAGATCATCCTCAGTTTTAATGCAGATTCGCTAAAATTGTTCTGAACATGAAAAACTGATCTTACCTCTATCCCAGTGTTTATTGGGTGAAAACATAACCCAAGCCTTATTCTGCAGAAGCTGAGGTGTATGAGTAGTTTTCTTCCTGTGAGTAGTCATAAATGTTTGCATGTTCTAGCCACTGAAATGTATTCTTATAAGTAATTTGCCACATCTACAAAAATAACTGTGCTAAATTCAAATTCACTTCTGCTTGCTGGAAGTATATAATTTTAATACAACATCTAACTAATAAAGTTAAAAGCAAGTAAGAAACAATTGCAGGTTTTTGTGTAAATCACAACTGAGATAACTTTCTAGAAACGGATTTAACGCTGTTCTCGGAGAGCAGCAGGTCTCTGTAGTAGTCGTGGTAAATACTGGTAAGAATTTTTCTCTGTCCCTGTAGCATCATGGGTTTTTTTTTCTGTAACAGTTCTGGAAAAGTACAGAAAAGCCATACAAAGTTCCCAGTGTGTCACATTAGCAACTTTGCATAGGTAGTTTGTGATCAGAATATATTACTCTATCAAATGAGTGTTTACTTTTTTTGCTAAGGACAGTATTTTAGAGGTTTTTTTTAAAGCAGAACAAATAATCTTCTACCCACTTTTTAAAAATAGTGTTTGGAAATAGGAAATGTGAAAACAAATTTTCTGGTGCTGTTAATACGTGAATTATATGAAATTAGTTATTAAAAGGCATTATTTCAAGTCACTGAAATTATATACTGGACAGTAGCAAGGTGACCCAGATATAGAGCCTTTCATGGCAATCATTGAAATGCTATGAACAGTACCGTTTTGTCTTTGGTTTCTTGCTGCCTCTAAAGGTGTAGGCAGATGAAGATAACTTTAAAAGAGCTATTTCTCCAATTACTAGCTTTTGTCCAAGAGCAAAGAGAGATTTTTAGACTAACAGCATTCACTATAACAAAATTAAATTCCCTTCATCTGACAAGAAGCTGAGTTTGGCAATAGTTTGGGATTTTTTGTTGGAGGTATAGCAGAAGTCACCCTCTATACCCCCGTTTTTCCCTGCAGCAGTGAGCCGGCCAGACCTGAAAGGCAGGGACCCGAATTTGGGGGGGAGCGGGGTGTGGAAGGGTGGGTGGGCGCCGGATGGTGTCACACACGGCAAGAGCAGAGTGGCCACCAGCACGCTTGGGGACTCGTCTTCCCCTTTGCCGGTGAAGTGCGGGTTGCCCTTCCCAGCGGTCCGGGGGGGCGAGGGAGCAGCATCACCACCGCCGCCCCCCCGGCGGGCCGCGCCTGGATGCCCGGCCAAATCTCTCTGGTTTTGTAACAACGCAGTAACGTCCAAAATGGCATTCCACAACTATGCCATCTCGCTAACCGGCTGAGGCACAATAGTTCAGTAATGTAATATAAAAAGTAATGGTGTTAGCTAACACATCCTTAATAAGATATTGTCCGCTGCTCTGCCATATGCTACCGAGCAGGCTTTCCCTCTGTGGGGCTTTTGAGTTCTCTCAATAAGATTATTTCAAATACTCTAATCCTGAATCATTGACATGAATACAAAAGCCTAGTGACATCTAATAGATGCCTCTTAGCTTTGCTTTTCCTCTTGTTCCTTTCCTTTTTCTTCTCTTTTTACCTGACAAAAAGCTTACAGACACTTGGGCTCTGTCTCTCAGTACCAGCATGTGGGTCCCCTCATGAAATATAAAGGAGGAAAAAGGGCTGACATAGGGCTGATAAGCCACAGAGCAAAGGACCATAGATTAAAAGTAAATGCCAGTAAATCCTACCCTGTACACTCAGTTGTTCTTTTATTGTTTTCTTTAACTCTTCCAGTGCCATGCCGGGCTAGAAAGAGATGAAAAATGGGGTTAAAAAAAAAGGCAATGCTACAATGACATAGCGCCAGGGTCCTAAAGGCTTGCTGTACACTTGGATTTTCTCAGCTCTCCTCTCACCTTGACTTTCTAATCAGAGTTGCAAACTGTTTCAGCTAATCACATCATTCAACTAGCTGAATGTTTAGGTCATTTTTTTCAAAGATTAATTTAAAAAAAAAAAAAAAAGACACCCCCAAGTGACATGATTGTGACCCTGGAAAGGATAAATTTTATATAAAGTAAATGTTAGGAAGAATTGATATCCCACTGTGAGTGTCTGGCAATAAAAAAAAGGATCTTCCTCTTGTTAGTGTTGTCTCGATGACTGTCAGAGACAGAAAATCATTTTCTGTTCGTCTTCTTTTGGACTTTGCCAAACTGTTCATCTGTTGATACCAAAATTTGCCTTTGGAAAAAGTTATTGGTACAGGATACAGCCAGTGTCTACAATGGGTTAAGAGGAAGCTGTTTAAAACATAATAATTTTCCTTAATTTTCTCCATGATTTTGCAGGGAGACTCTCAGGCTTTCCTGACCAGGATAACCATCAGCTTCCACCCAGTTGAGTCAGGTCTTCTCTGTAATCTCCCTGAATATAATCTTTCAGCTGGATTTTTTGGCATCTGCATCACTACATAACCATTGGCTGACTTCCCAGATGTTAAGTCACTTTGATAAGTGGATGTTAAAAACCACTTTACCTAGTTCAGATTTTGTAGAAGGATGACACAAGGAGAAATGTATTCTGTATTCATTATAAAGTTCTTTGCTCTAAAAGAAGAAGAAAATTAGCCACACTCAGAGCTATTAAGATCTGATGGCAGCATCTCCTCCAGTCTGCTCCATGTGCCTCTGCATCGCTTGCGCAGTCCTGCACGAGCTGAATCCCGGGATTCAGCTGTGGACAGGAGCACGCCCCATGGCACGTCTTGCTGGGGGTTATGCAGGCAGGAGAAGGAAAGGACCTGCACATGTTTCGTGATAGCTGCCCCACAGCTAGGATCGGGATTTGGCCCTTTTTAAAGAAAAATGAGGGAGTCCCGCTGCATTGCAAAGGAGTGCCCTGTGTAAACCTGGACTCTTCTGGGGTCTAGGGCAGAATTTGCTTCTCAAGCTGGGGTTTATGTGCTAAAAGCAGCTCTGTAAAACTTGTTTTTTTCTTATGTCTGGGTCTTGGTTTCCCGTTGGCACCACGGTCTGATGTTACTGGGCTCCGGCGGTCTCTGGGCTCTGTTGGGCTGCCGGGCTTTGAGCACTGCTGAGTGAGGGAGGTACAGCGGCACGGTGGGTGAGCCTCTACCCTAAAGAGCTGTTTAGGCAAGACAATCCCTAGGCTACATCTACCATCTTTTTTTTTTTTTTTTTAAAGCATAGTGAGCTCCGTAATAGCTCTGGCATTCTGAAAAACGGAATAAACTGTACTGCGGTGTAGGAGGAAAACTTCTCGCTAAACCCCATTATGCGTACACGAATTGTTGTCTGTTGTATACCGCGTAGCAGGAGAGAGGAACTTTTTTTTTCTGAAGGATTGCCCCGCTGTGACAATGGTAACTTAATTTGTCAGAAATTACAAGAACATTAATACATCATGCCCTAATGCATTATTAGTACATTAATACTTCTGAAGTCACTGGAGTTTTTCTAATAAATGCCTTCAAAGTTGGCTGGGCATTCATAAATTTGAGTTTTCAGTATTACAATTGTAATTGAGACACCTATTTTCCCCAATTAATTTTTGGAGTTTGTATGTAACAGTCAGCCTTGTTGACATTTGCAGCCATCTGCACTTGAAAGAATAACATGCTGTTACTTAATATTTGTGTTATTGTAAAGTGGCATGATTTGGAAAAAAAAAAAAACCAACAAAAAAAAAGAGGGAGACTGTTCTCGGGGAAACAAAGGAGAATTTTGGGAATGCTTTTTGCCATGGTAACCCAGTTATCGCTCATTAATCTGTCACATATGAAACAAGTTCCAGACTACAACACACTTAAACAAGGCAGCGTTCCCAGGGGGGTTCGCCCCCTCGGCTGCTCTACCTCTTACCTGCAGGCAGCACCACGGCCAGGCTCTGCGCAGCACTGGAAGGGTTAACCATTGCAGAAAATCCCATCATGTGCCTGGTTGGCTCTGAAAGAGGGGGACCCCCTCCCCGCTTGGGCCACCTGGGCTGCCTGGCCCTGCCACCCCAAAAGCAGCTTCCCGGGGAGACGATGGGGGAGCCAGTCCCAATGGGTGCTGCCGCTCTGGCTTTAGGGGCCGCCTGTATCTCCAGAAGGAAGGAAGTTTTTTTCCTTCATTTCCAAGATAAGGTGTCATTCATGAGAGCAGCGTGCTGAACTAATCAGGTTAATTGAGAGGCCCTGAATAGCTCTCATTGAGCGGATCCCTCCTTCCTGCTCAAGGCAGATAGTGCAGACGGAGAGATTGCAAGTGCTTTAAACTCTTTCTCTCCATCTCTGAATTTCACACCGATTTCAGGATGACGGGGGTCAGAGTAGACGTGTGACACGGGGGTTGTACAATTTAGCTTTGCTGGGAGCAGGGCTTTTTTTTTTTTTTTTTTTTTTACT
>VYZW01004400.1:76415-149897 GCA_013401315.1 Balaeniceps rex
TTCACTCTTCTCTCTCCTCTCTTTCACTTTTTCCTCTCCTCTCTCCTCCTCTAATTGTTCCCTTGCTAAAAGCCAAAGACAGAATTACAAATGCTGCTTTGGCATTGCGGTTTACAGCATTCTTTGGGGGTGTTTTCTTCTGCACAGTATGTTCTGTATCTTCCTTTTGGATCGTCATCTCTGCAAAAGAGAAAATATTCACTCTCTGTTAAGAGCGGAGAAGCATGGAAAAATTGTGAAGTGTAAGGAACGTACAACGCTTCCCTTTCTCAGCATCCATATAATTACTGTTAAGCCAAACTGAAAAGCCTCAGGCTTAGAGATCACTAGAGTAAAGTTACATTCCGCGAGACAAAAACTGAACTCAGTGCTCAAAAAAAAAAAAAAATTGGTGACCAATTCTGTGTCATAGACTGTAAAAGCAGGCATGATATTTTGCTAGGGAAAAGCAGAGGCGTTCAGGTTCGTTACCATATGGAATATAAAATTAGCTTTATTTACATTTATTTCTTTCTTCCTGCTTTGCGGAGAGCAAACGTAGCTATTAAAACTCTTGACATGTTTATTTTTCAAAAAGAATAAATAGCACGAATAAAGAAAACATTGGGGGGGAATAGATGTGATGTACAGTGATGATGTTGCTTTTTTTTAAGTTTTAATTTCAGGGTGGGAGCGCTGGAGCTGTGCTGGATGGGAAATGTATTCATGCAATGAAAGGCTGCATTTGAATGCAGCTTTTTGTTTACATTTTCAGCAAAACCAAGATGACACAGCTGGGCATGTTCAAAGTGAAATAAAAATAGGAATGAATAAATAAATAGTAGTAAAGAATAGTAGTAAATAAAAATGAAATCAAGCGAGCGGCGTGCTGAGCCTTGCGGAAGGCGCCCTCCGCCTGCCCAAGCGGTGTCGGTCTGGGAAGGTGGCACAAGCCGATGGCTGGGGAAGGAGCGCGGGTGGTTGGGTACTGGAGGAAGCCCAGGGAAGAGGCTGGTGGGGCAGGAGCAGAGCTCAGCTCCTCCAGTGCAAGCTCGTCTGTGCTGCAGCCCCGTGGCTTTGACCTGCCCAGGTAGCTTTGTGCTGCAGAGGGCTGAGTATTTTCTTGCATGTTTTGGGGTGTAATGTTTAGGCGAGAAGGGGAAATTTTGGCTGCCTGTGCCAAATGCCATGTGGAAACCTCCTGTCTGCAGGCAGAGGAAGAGGAGGGGGTGGGCAAACCAGGGAGGCTGCCAGGGGGGCTGGGAGCCATAAGAGAAGAAGAGGCTGGGAGACCTGGAAGTGGCAGGCAGACAGAGATAGATAGCAATTAGGATCTAGAAGCAGACTGGGAGATAAGGAGTCACTGAAGATTTACTGTATGTATATGGACAGAAAGAAAGAGCGAGTACATTGGGAGCAGAGAGGGAGGTGTGTACGCACAGTAAATCTCCGGTGATGCCATATCTCTGGCTGCTTCTGCATCCTAATTGCTATCTCCTTGGCTGCTGCTTTCTGGCCTCCAGCCACTTTCTTTCCATTTCCCTTCTTACCTCCAACGCCACCTTCATGAGCCAGGATTAGGCCCCCCTGTACGCTTATGGCTGGGCAGGGTGCTGCTCTCCCAGCACGGGCTGGAGTGGTTTTCCTAAGCCTGCTGTGATTTATGCTCTGCTTTCCGGGGCCTCCAGTGAACCCTGGGAAACAAGAGAGGAGCTGTAAATGCCGTGTGCTTGCTCCTTGTGCTGGGACTTTGGGGCACAGCTAGGTGACCTGCCCCGCTCGGCTGCTCTGGGCTGTGTTCCCTGCCAACTGTAAGACCCCTTTGCACCAGCTAACCAGGAATCAGGCAATTATGTTTGTAATGGGGGAATTCAAGAGGTGTTTCTGATCATCACCCTGGGGATAAAAAGCAGCCCCCAGCTCCAGCTCGTGCTCTCCACAACAGCAATGATCTTTGCAGTCTCAAGAGAGTTTGGTCACTGCCACCACTCTTAAATTTACTCTTAGGATCCTGTTCTTCACTCAGGAACGACGTGGAAATGTCTGAGTCTTTGGGAAGATCTTTCCTCTCCTTGTCAACATTCATATCCACATAGTTTCACGTGTGATTTTTCTTGGGTCAAATTCTATTTGCTTTAGCAACGTGAATAGCCCCAAGGACCCTCTCACAAGGAGGATTTACCTCTTTAGGTCAAGGATGGTGATATCTGCAGTATGGCACTGAACCTTGCGCGGCTTCAACTTTTAAGGATTTTTTCCCCGCCAGACAGAAATAAATGCCTCTTTGAAGTGGAGTATCTTATTCTTTCATACATCTTAGAGATCATCTCCCGATTTGTTCAAACTCGTATTAGTATATCAGTAATGCTAATTAGAAGAGTTTTATATCAAGTAAATATTTTCTTAAATGCATAATTGATTTTGTAGGGAAGGAAGAACTGCAGGAATGGAAATCATACATCATTTCATTATTAATGGCAATGTCTAAATAAAATGCAGACCTTGTCATATTTAATGGATGGCTGAGTCCATTCTGCTTTAAAACGCAAACTGTTTTTTTTTAAAGGTGCCTGCATAATTTCAGCCAGTTTAGGTGGAATTTAATATTTCCATAACTGTGTTTGAGGGGTTTTAAGTTTGTGGGACCTAAACTAGGTTGTTTCGGAGCAAACCAGTAAGGAAACGGTCTTGGCGTAGGGTTGAAAGTTAATATTCTCTTAAAGAGATTTTTTCCCCAGAATAAATTAATTTAGGGATTTTCTTACAAACTGCATAACACCTAATGAAGGTTTTATTTTTTTATTGTACATAAAATTGAAGCTGGCAGAGCTCTGCAGATTTACATTCACTGTGGCCATGGTCCATAGCGTTACTAAAGGGCAAATTCTGTTTCTTGTCCTTTTATTAGCTGTGAGGGTTGACAAGTGATGCTGAGGTCTGAACATGATACGTGCAGCACAAGTCAGCCTGCCATGGCCATGAAGAGCCTGGGATCAGACAAAAGATAGAAGGAAGATGTGGTATATGAGCAGTCCCTTAACATCAGTGGATTTAAGCATTAAAGGGAGGCAAGCAGGGGATGGGTTATAAAATGAAGACCAGATCTCAGCTCAGTCCCTCAGCTTCTGGCTTCAGTGGGAGTGGGGGTGCTTGGGGCTGGGTTATGTTTGCCTCCACATGTAGAAACCTTGAGGCGTTTCCCCTGCATGGCAGTCTGTAGTGCAGAGCAAAGCTTGTTCACTGGAGAAACGGTCTCCAATGGACTGAGGTGGGATAGGTGCATGGCTCCATCTCCTGGGTGCAGTCCCACTGAGCTCCCAAGGAGAAAGGTTTCCTGAGGTGGTTGCATGCTGAAGGCACAACATATTTTCTTGGCCCTCTTGTGCCTTGTCTTACGGAGCACATCCATCAGGGTGGCATTGGAAGCTCCTTTCAGCAGAGCTTCCAGACTTTGTCTCAATGTCTTGCAAAGCTAGAGAAATTTGTCATATTATCCGCTGTGTGAATGCCAGTAACAACCACATGTTCCCATGACATGTACAGGTGCCAGACCTACCTGGCATGGGCTAATTTTTCTTCTGGCAGGATCACTCGGTCTGTATCACGGCAGTGCCAGGACAGGAACGGATCAGTGTCTGAGTAATGCAAGTGATGCAAACTTGTTGTCCTTGCTTGGGATGGCTGCCTGTGGTTCAGGTGACTCCTAGCACCCACGCATGGTTCCTGACAGCGATGGCTGGAAGAGGAGAGCAGGGTGACTGCAGGTGAAATGCAGTGGTGGGAAGGAGAATGACTGAACTTGAAGCATCTTGGCAGCCCTAGGCACACGCTACAGCTGGTGCTTGCAAAAGGATGTCAGGGATTTTGTTCCCCAGCGTTTGGCAGAGCTGTTGTGTCTTCCTTGCCCAGCACAGACCACAGAGGCCTTTAGATCTGAGCTGTGGAGAACTCCTGCTCTTCTCATCTCTAAATCTTTAAAATATTGCAAATAGTTCATTTGTTTTAAAGCTTTAAACTCAAGCCTTTGATGTTGCTTTTAGGAAGTTAAATAATAAAGCACAGTGTTCTCCAAATGAGGGCTTTTGTCAGAAAACCTTGCTTTACAATGAAAAGAAGGAAAACATAAATAAATGATACTCAAATATTTATAAAGGCATTCAGCAGATCAAAATGTTTCATTCTGCCTTTATATTGTTACTTCGTGTCTCCCCATCCGAGGCTATTTTTTGTTTAAACCACGCAATGCAGAATGTATTTTTCTTATTATATCATTAATTTGCAGTGTTTTACCGAGTCCTTTCTCACAGGGACATCAATAGGGCATTCAAGGGATACATATGTAAATGTATGAACATTATTGCTTTGGCTGTCAGATTTGTGCCTCGCTACGGATGGTAGAGCTGAGCTCAAAGTGGGAGATACGAGGCTGCTCCAATGATAGCAGTAGTTGTCCACAGGCTGATTGAGCCATGTCTTTGTGTATTTCTGTTCGGGCATTGCACATGTGAGAGATGCTCCTGCCCCTGACATGTGTTACATGCTGCTGCCTCCTCCTGCCCAGGGAATATGGGATTCCCTGCTCTCATCAGTGGCAAATCCCCGTCTCCAGCTCCTCTCAACCCAACGGCAGGAATGCATCCTCATCCCGTTGCTGTGGGCAGGGAGATCGGTGGCCTCCTGTCTGCTTTTTCCCCTCAAATGCCTCTGGACCGATGGGGCACTGTGGTAGGGAAAACTGCTCAGGACCCAAGGAAGGGGGAGTCTCTCGAGACAGAAATTGCAGGAGCTCTTTAGCAGCCATGTTTTTTTTTTCCAAGTAAATAGTTGGCATCACTTCTGCCAGCATCTGAGCTCCTTCAGGTCCTCGCCTCTCCACATTGCCTATGTGCTGTATTGCCATCAGTAAAGTCCGGTCATGGTGTCATTGCCCAGAGGAAAATCCTTTCATTATGTCAAGAGGATCTTGGCCAGGTCCTTGAAACTCTGTTACGGTATCAATATGTGCTGCTAAACAGGAGAGAGAAATATTTTGGCAGCATGAGCCTGCACCGGGGTTTCTACGTGCAAGGTGTGCTTTGGAAAAACACAACAAAGTAATAAACCCAATGCATTTTAACAGAAAAACAAGAGTCATTGTTCACATTTATAATTTGCCTGGGTGGGGGCAGGGACTCAGAAAAGCGTCCTGTGGTTGTCTCTGGGGACTTTGAAGAGGTTTTCAGATGTGGTTCTGAATCCATAGCATTCATTGCTTCCTGCGACACATGTGACCTCTCTCAATTTTTTTTTTCTTCTTTAAATATAAATAAGGTTTATTTATTTATTTAAGTATTAGCCAAGTTCTGTATTGTAGGTTAGTAAAAAACCTCACAATCAGTACTTGCTATTGAGCAACGTTAATTCCGCTAAGACCTAAGCCTGAGTGAGTTGTAGCTTTTGTTCCTGGAAACTCAAGGATTCCTGGGATTCTCACTGGACAATGAGATAATCTATTTTTTTGTGGCTTTGAATTTAACATATTAATTTTCTGCTGCTTGTTGTTTAATCACTCACAGTTCAAATGCAAAAATAGAAGAAATCCTGTTGTTAAGAGGGAATTTGAAATGGATTAGAGAACTCTTGACAAACTATGAAACCCATTAAAGCATAAAGTTGTGTTACATTTGTACTTTGGTACTTTGATTTTCTTTGTGGATGATGTGAAAAGAGAAAACGTAAATTGACCCAACATACTGGCAGCTGGAGAAATCCTTTCTGAACCCTCTTATTGATCATTGGCAGAAAATGTTGTCCTGAATTTCCAGAGCAACTCATCATCAGGGTGCTTGAATTTCTGGGGTACCCAGCTTTGAGTTTTGGGGGAGGTCCTGATTTCCAGAGCAGAGGTTTCATTCCCATGGTCAATATTTCACAGTTTGGTTTCCAAAGCCACTGAGCCCCACAAAAGCGCAGGTTTGAGAGCTGAAGCAGCCACAGGCATCTCTGGGAAGCCCCAATGGTAGGATGCAAAACTCCTCATGCTGGAGGAACCCCACGAGGACCGCTCTGGGCTGGACTGCTCCCCACTATTGTTGCAGTCAATTAATTGAGGTGTTTGCTTCTTTCCCCCTGGCTGCTCCGTCGCTCATCGGGGAGCAGTGCCGCTGGTGCTTCATCTCCTGCAGCGCTGTGATCTGAGGGTCGTGCAGAGTGTCCTCGGCAGTGCGTGTGATTAGGGATGCGGTCGGAGGGACCTCAACAGGAAGGTGTTCGCAGCAGCAATCATGTTGTAATGATGCAAGTAAACCTGTTTCCTGACTTCATTCCGATGGGGCTGTAAGAGCTGTGGGGCCGCTCCACAGTGCTTTCCATGTGCTTCCCGGCATGAGCTCATGATGAGATTTCACTCTGTGCTGCTTTCCGCCCTGGAGTTTTCATGGAAAGGGTTGTCCGAGAGCTTTCCTTTCATAAAAATATATGTAAAACCGATGCCTTGTGCTGTTACGTGGCTGTTGTGGGGGCTGTTGTGGAACTTGCGGTGACCCTGGGCAGAGAGGTTGGGCAGGGAGGGGAAAGCTTGGCTGGGCACAGTTATCTGCGCCAGCAGCCTCCAGGGTAGAGGCCACCCAAGGGATGATGGAGAGGGTAGGAAGGAGAAAAGGGGTCACACCATGAAGTCATGGCAAAGCAGCTCATCCTGCTCACTCCAAAGTGGGTGACGCTGGGCTGTCCCCATAGGACGTGCCCAATTTGGTCCTCCCAGGAGGCCCATGCCACTGGGTGGCCTCTGACCTGTGGCATTGCCTGTGAAGGTGAGGAGCTGAGGTTGCTGATTTCTGTGTCAAGGAATGTACTTGTTTTATCGTTACTTTGTCCCTGGTCTCAAGCTGCTGCTTGTAGTTGTGGCTTATCAGGCAGCTGGCCCTGTACGGGCATCTGCCTGCCTGGCACCCTGGGGGCTGCCCTGCGGATCTGCAAGGCGAGGGGCATCTCTGTGTGTCCGTCTGTCCATCCATGCAGTGCTGTGGGGCTGTGCAACAGGGTGGTTTAACCTGTCGGGCTTTGCAACCATGAGCCACATAAAGCCCCAGAGCCCCTGGCTTGCAGCAAGATCCACGTGAGCACGGTGGGGATTTGCCTGGCTCCTTCACATGGAGGCGGTGGGTGGGCGAGCGTCCATCTGTCCTGGGTGCGTCAGTCCATCCTGGGAGCGTCCCTCCGCCTCCTGAGTGCCCTGGGGCAGCATTGCGTCTGTGTGTCCTCTCACATTACAGGGCCCTCTCTATGGCTTCCTTGGCCTATTATAATACAAATAAATAATCATAACAAAAGCCCATGTGCCTCCTTGGGAAAATAACAGTTTTCACATGCAGATACTCAGGAAGTTACAATTGGCAGCTCTGACTAGTCCTGCTGATTTGTCCACACATTTATTCTGATATGATGCTTAAATGGAATCAGCTTTCTGCTCTGGCACTCACAAAACACAGCTTTCCTACCCCCAGTCTCAGCACAAGAGAAGCGGAGATGGGAAATAAGGTCTGTTTCTAAATGAGTGGGAGAAAAATCAGGTATGTGACTCCTCTAATTCAGACAAGGCTGTCTCTTATTGTTTGGCAGTTCGACTATAGCTTCAGTACATGGGAAAAATTTCTCTTCCAATTACACAGCAGTTTTGTGGTGGCTGAGTGCTATAAATGGGAATGCTTTGCAGCCAAAGATATCTCATTCATAAATCCCACTGTTCCACTCTATAATTTTTCTCTTTTGGATAGATCAGTATTCTGTGGTCATATCAACCACAATCATGCAAGCAAAAATGAGTAGTTAAATACTGTGACAGTCCTATAAGTCTTCTTAAGGCGCTGTGCATAACACAGTTATTCAAAAGTGTCACTTGGTGCATGGAAAGGAATTGACCCTTTACTAATATTTCCAGAAAAGCTCTTGATTAAAAAAAATAAAATGCTGAAGACATCCAGTCTGGTTGGACAATTTATAAATTTTACTCTAAGTGCCAATATTTTGGCACACATGTATATAGACACACATGTATATAGGTACACACAGATCCATTTGTGCTATAAAAATGCAGGTATGCTCTATACGCACTCATATGTTATCCTTTGTATTGGGTTTGCATGGCAAGGTTTTGGTAGCAGGAGGGGCTACAGGGGTGGCTTCTGTGAGAAGCTGCTAGAAGCTTCCCCTGTGCTCGACAGAGCCAATGCCAGCCGGCTCCAAGATGGACCTGCCGCTGGCCAAGGCCGAGCCCATCACGGACGGTGGTAGCACCTCTGGGATAACATAGTTAAGAAGGGGAAAAAAACCTGCGCAACTGCAGCTGAAGAGAGGAGTGAGAATATGTGAGGGGAACAACTCTGGTGACACCAAGGTCAGTGAAGCAGGAGGGGGAGGAGGTGCTCCAGGCACCAGAGCAGAGATTCCCCTGCAGCCCGTGGTGAAGACCATGGTGAGGCAGGCTGTCCCCCTGCAGCCCATGGAGCTTAATGGTGGAGCAGACACCCACCTGCAGCCCATGGAGGACCCCATGCTGGAGCAGGTGGATGTGCCCGAAGGAGGCTGTGACCCTGTGGGAAGCCCATGCTGGAGCAGGCTCCTGGCAGGACCTGTGGACCCGTGGAGAGAGGAGCCCGCACTGGAGCAGGTTTGCTGGCAGGACTTGTGACCCCGTGGGGGACCCACGCTGGAGCAGTCTGCTCCTGAAGGACTGCACCCCATGGAAGGGACCCACGCTGGAGCAGTTCATGAAGAACTGCAGCCTGTGGGGAGGACTCACACTGGAGAAGTTCGTGGAGGACTGTCTCCCGTGGGAGGGACCCCACGCTGGAGCAGGGAAAGAGTGTGAGGAGTCCTCCCCCTGAGGAGGAAGGAGCGGCAGAGACAAGGTGTGATGAGCTGACCACAACCCCCATTCCCCGTCCCCCTGTGCTGCTGGGCGGGAGAAGGTAGAGAAAATCGGGAGTGAAGTTGAGCCTGGGAATAAGGGAGGGGTGGGGAGAAGGCGTTTTAAGATTTGGTTTTATTTCTCATTATCGTACTCAGTTTTGATTGGTAATAAATTAAACTAATTTCCCCAAGTTGAGTCTGTTTTGCCGGTGACAGTAATTGGTGAATGATCTCTCCCTGTCCTATCTCGACCCACGAGCCTTTCACTATATTTTCTCTCCCCTGTCCAGCTGAGGAGGGGAGTGATAGAGTGGCTTTGGTGGGCACCTGGCATCCAGGCAGGGTCAACCCACCGTGCCCTTGTATGCTCACTTACTTTCTCCAGTGTATGTTTATGAATTTAACATGACTCTCCCTCTCTCTTGGCTGTCCCTGGGAACACCTCTAGCCAGCAAACTAAAGAATGAAATACACATCTAAAGAAATGTTCCCATAAAAGAAATAACTCCCCGACACCAGTGCTCTGCGCTCCCGTACCCATTAGCATTCAGTGCAGCAGCTACTTTACTCAGACCCCGTAGGAGAGACCCGGGGCTTTCAGCACTCCCGCAGACCCCATGTCACCCGCTCAGCTGGTGTAAATTGGGCAGTTCAGTGGAAATCGTGGAGCTGAGCTGATTTATACAGGCTCAGAGGCTGGGACCGGCACTGAACCTTGGGGGTCTGAGCAAAGACTCTTCCTCGCAAGTACACACATGCTTGTGCACGTCTTCGAGTGCATCCCCACATGCTGGAAGGATGATGTACATGTATGCAGTTGCATACCTATGCGTGTTTCTGTAGATGTCTATTTTTTCAAAGCTGCCTGCTGATCAAAAATGCACAGAATGGTACTTTTGTTTGCAAAACACCCATAACACCCATAATGGATTTTTTCCCCCCACTGGTATCTTCTTCTTCCCCTTTTTTTAAAAAAAAACTTAAGCAGAGCTGTCTGTCTAGAAGTATACATTCACACTGAGAGGTCTAGTTATCCCATAATAAGCACGTGTAACTCCCATTAGTGTCAATGAGAACTTCACATGCATATCAAAGGAGAGAATAGATTCACATGCTCTGAGCAGGATCTGAAATTCAGATTTATAGTTCATGTTGCGTTTAATGGATAAATTCTTTGGCAGAGAGCTAAAAACTCCGAGGTGTTTATAACATTCCAGGTTCCCTTCCTTTTTAGTTAAAAGCAATAGCAGAACAAAAAACGTAACTACCATTCTGTTGTATTAAAAATGTACATATTTACAGCGAGTACTTTTTTCCTTTGCTCTTCTGATTTTTCTGTAATGGCTTTCCTGTTTTTAAAAACTCACAGATAGTGACCTCCAGGGTCTCTGAGGGCTGGACGGACTTGTGTGGCCAGAGACCAAACTAAAATGAAAGATTAAAGCAATTCTGAAAGATTTCCTGATAGGCCCCTGCCAGCACTATTTCAGAAAAAAAGTCCCCTGTCATCTGGCCCTCAGCCACTTCCCCGGCCACCTCTGTGGGTGTAGAGCAGATAGTCATTTTGGAGCTGCACTCAGAGTTTTTGTGGAACTATTTATTAAATATTTAAGCTTTTCCTTCCCCCGCCCCCCCGCCTCTAATTCAGCCACACCACCACGAGAGCAGGATTTTCTAAAGGATGGTCTATCCCTGGTATTTGGCTGCTCTGGTGCCTGATAAAGTGCTTTTTGGGAGGATGAGCCTTTATAGCACAGCCAGGTTTTATTGATGGTTTAGGGCAGGCTTGCTGCTCTGCCTGCCCTCCTTTGGGGGGTGACACAGGGACCAACAGGGTCGCGCAGAGATTTTGGCTGGAGGGGGGACACAAGCTTGGAGCGGGACCTCAGTGTGCACGATGTGTCATAACGCAGCGACGTGGGATCCTTGGCTGCCTCAAAACCATCCCACAGCTCCCGCTGGTCCATTAATGCCGTGTCTTATCCCGCCATTGGCCACCTTTGGGCTGGATTTCCCTCTTCTGGCATTTCCCTACACAACCAGCTGCCTTTCTCCCTTTTTGCCCACACTGAAGAAATCATGGCCCTGGGGGCATGGGATTTTCAACTGGTTTTGTGTTTCTGGGCAGTGGCACCCAGGCTTTGGGTGCCGTGGCCGAGGCAGCTCGTCCCAGCAGCGTGGTGGGCAGTGATCCTGCAGGGGGACAAATGGTCCCCAAGCTCTCGCCATGTCCCCCCGGCCCCGGAAAGTCTGGGCCAGGGCAGCCACGCCATCGTGCTTTGCTGAGGTAGCACCCTGTGGAGCCAGAGGATTTTAGGTTTTTTGGGCAAACAGCTGGATAAACAGTCGTTTTCATGATGCTTAACTGAATTGGTTGCAAAGAGGTTGCCACTGAGAAGTGGCAGGATGGTTACTGCTGGCTATCAGCTGGGCAGGCGAAGGATTGATCTTTAAATAAATTCTGTTTCAGACCCTTTTCCACTCAGAAATAATGTTCTGCATTCCAGCATTACCCAAGATTAGATATTAAGAAACTCAAACAGAACTAAACCTTTGGAAAAGGGTTCCTAGGGTGCATTTTAGGGCAGGGATAAGAGGTGAGCGGAGACCTGGGGCTGCCCAGCCCCAGACTGTACCCCAATTTGCACCTAGGGCCAAGAAGAGGCTCACCCACATACCAGGGGTGAGGGGTAGTCCCAGCCTGCAGCCTGCAACATGCTAATAAAGCCTGGCTCCATGTAGGAAACATACATTTTCTCCACTATTTTAATTAGGTTTTAGGTGGAATCAGTGGCATAAAGTTGTTTAAAAAAATTGCATAACAGAAACCACAGCTGATCTTTAAAAACTCTTTTTCAGAGGGAAATGGTGATTATAAATAAGAAGGCAGTTTTATAGCTCAATTACTTTAGTAACTTGATTTAACAGCTTGTTTTTTAAATCTACACCAAACCTAAGATAAAGGATTGATAATGTAATATGTAGAATACATTCAGCATAAAAACTGAAAATCCTACATCATACCATTGGAAGAGAAACATAAATGCGTGCCGAAGTCTACAGTGGTTTTATTTTAACTAGTATAATATAACAACATGACATGCTGTGAAAAATAAATAACTTTTGAAAATGCATTTTCCAGGAATGAAAGTAATATTGAAAAATGACTGAAGTAATCACTTTTGTATGGATTCTGAGAGCAAAAGAGACGAAAAGAATAATTCAGAACTCAATGCAGTGTTATACGAAAATGCAATGTTATACGAAAGCATGTAAGGGCTTTATAAAACACACTGCTCAAGCCTGTGCTGTGTATCTGCTTACGGTCAGCTGTGGTGAACTTTGAGAGGTCCTTTTTTCTGTGAATAGTCTTATTAAAAGTGATGTATCTTGCTATGCATGTGGGCTTTATTCAGCCTTGAAGTGACAGAATATGACCTGTAGACAGAGCACACGAGCTTCTGGACTCTTACTAAATGCCGTTTTTGCTTTGATTATCATTGGTTAGAGTGGAACAGACCAGCTACAGTAGAAATCTAATCTGGTTCCAGTTAGCCTCAATGGGAACAGCATCATGTCTTCACCTTTTTTTTTTTTTTTTTTTGGATTGAGTTCTCTCTGAGAAATCTCTCCTTCTGTTATTTGCATACAACTTGCTATTATATTTCTTAGCTCACAGTTCATAATACAAATGGGATGCAATACTTGCAAGTCTTGGAGTATTTATCTGTTGTTTAAATCTTTTTAGTCTCAGAACAGCAATGGAACTCAATTTAGGAATTTTGGGGTCTGAATCTTCTCTCAACTCTGCCAGTGTAAATTGGCAATAAATTCCCTAGAACCAGGGGATTTGGTTATATGTGATATAGAGAGTACATGAATAGCTGCCAGTCCTGCTTATTCCTATAGATACTGTTGGAAAAGTATCACTTTTTTTTTTAAAAAGGAGATGGTGCATCATTTTCAAAGCCTGTCAATGATGTATATAAAGGGGACATGAGGTAGTTGAGGTATTAAGCAAATGCTTGTTGGGCAAGGAAGATGCTTTTGTTTGCAGGGCTTATATTTCCACTTGGAAGTCTGCGCAGGAGGTCATGGAGAGCTGACACCTTGGTGGCCATGGCTGGGTGCGGGCTCCTGGTCCACGGCACCACCAAAAATGTCTGTGCTGAACCCTTTGCATGGTGCAAAGGAAAAGCCTGCAGGTCTTAGACCTAAATTTGTCTTTGCCTGCATTGTCTTGAATATTTGCAAACTCCCACTGGGATCAGACAGGGCTTCGGTGGGCAAAGGATACAGGAGTAGTGCCTATAGAGTTAAACGTCCAGAAAAGGCGCTTTATGTGGCTTTATGTTAGTTTTAATTTCCTGGTGGAAAATGCTGTTAATCTCTAGTGTTCTCCCTTACACCGCGTAAAACAGGATATTATACCTATAGCAATATTAACTCACTTTTATTGAGGAGCTTTTATTTTTGGTGCAAAACAGTGACTTGAGCATTGTATAAAGTTGGTAGCCATGCGCAAAGGCAGGCATGAATAGGAGTGATTCAACGTCTGGGGTACACTTAGGACATTCTTTGCATCCTGTTAATTATGTTAGTTTTGGGATGGACTTGAAAACCCTGTGCTGTGGCAAAAATCGGTGTTTTGAAGCTAGAACAAAGGAGTCTGTTAGGTTTGCCTTACTCAGACCTACAGAGGAGCATTTAAATGAAAGAAGCCTGTCGTTTTTCTCCTACGGCATTACTGTATGTGTAAAACAGTGTGCAGGCAAGAGGGGGTTAATTCAATAAAATAAATATAAAATACTTTCCAGGCTGTTGGACAGAGCTGGAAGGGGTCAGAGGTTGCTGAGCTGCTTCACTAGCACACTAATCGATTTGCTGTCAAGGTAGTGGTGCTGGGGTTTCAAGTAAGAGAAGAATTGAGTGCCGCTCGGGCCCAATTTCCATAATTGCTCACTGCCTTTAGTGTACAACCTTTTATGAAACACAAAAAATATATCACTGAATTGTATTGATTAGCCATTGGTCTGAATAATTCACTTAGTATTTATTACCTGACCCTCAGAGGTTAAATAAATCCACTATCTAACTTTGGCTTGTGAGAAATATTACTTATTCATTGAAATGTGGACTGATTATTACACAATAGGAGTGTATCTTTGTTGTTCTTTTTATCTCCTCCTGGAAAACTTAGTCCCTGCTGCATCTTAATGGCAACAAGTTAAAAGAAATATTTATGGATAGCGAAGAGCGTTTTCCAAAATAAACACTAATGCATCCGTACTAGCATAGCTTGGCTTTCTTTTGTGAAGCTTTTTTTCCCTCACCCCGTAGTTCAGGTCACATTACAGGGTCAAAATTCAAAATCCTCCAAAGTGAACTTTTATGCACGATAGTGAAATATATTCGTACGCAAAGTTTTCACTGCAAGCATCAGGACTGCATAACAGCTTTATTGCTTGTGATGGGATCTAAGTCCATTTTTATAGCACTATTTTTGGATAGCTCCTGAAGGCCATAAATCTTCCTATCATATTAAACACCCTCTGATAATTAAATTCTCAAAGAAAACAGAAACCTTTCCTAACATGAAAAGATAAAATTTAAACCAGTCAACCATGGACAGCTCACTGTCATTACAATAAAAATGATTTCACATCACCTTAAAATGTTTTGGACATAATATGCAGGGCATTTTATGGCTTTGTCAAACATTAAGGCAATAATCAATTATTTATCAGAGGACGGTATTTACATATCGCTTTTAGCATAGCTAAACAGTCCTCCTTTTGTTGATGAGCTGATATACCTCAAACACAATAGCGTAGCTCTTAAATTTAATTATATACTCATTTACCATAAGATCTAGTCATCTAGATAAAATTGTTCAGTAGCTTGAAGTATTCCCTCCAAAAAAGATTTCCTAACTTTGTGTAAAGTCTTTCCTCAGTTTCCGGCCTGCATCCTCCAGCATCTCAAAGTATTGTTTTTGAAGTTTGATGGAATTTGTGTTAGGTCAAGAGGAGGAAACTATGTGAAGCTTTTTTTTCTGCCTTTTTTTTTTTTTTAAATGAAATGCAAAGGAAAAACCTAATGTGGTCTCAGTGCTACCTTGTGTTTGTTGATAGCTGTGTGTGTCTGTATCCAGGATCTGGGCTTATAGTTAGCAGGAGCTTGAAACCCATGTTCTTGGTGTTATAATACTAAACCTCTTTTCCTGTATCGCATAATGGAAGGAAAAGTCTGTCAGAAAATAATGGGGATATAATATGTACAAGATCCTCTAGCATTTACCCAGGTGGCCAGCTTCCTGAGTCCTGAGCATAGAGTGATAGCGACAGTATTTAACAGCGTTTCAGACCCTTCCACTCGGAGACCTCGCCGTGTGTCCCAGGCCGTGCCTGGGGTCACCAGTGCTGGGAAGGGGCAGTGAGGGGGTACCCGGGCACGCATCTCGACCCGGAGCAGGGCACGGCTGCAGGGGAGAGATAATTTTGCATCCACACAGACCTTCAATTTATAACGTCCCTGCTAAAGTGCCTGTGCGCAATGAAGTGCTGGAGAGTCAATTTATCTGCCTGGCGGGCAGGAGCGGCTGTGAGCGGCACCTCGGTCTTGGGGCGCGGAGGATGGGGTGCTTCGGGCTCAGAGGGGTTGGTGTCCGTGAGGGCTTATCAGCAACAACCAAGTCCTGTTGGGCTGTTTAATTCAGCGAGGGTTATTCCCTGTGCTAAGCCCGGCTGGTAACTCTTGGCAGGAGCTGAGCCCATGGGCGAAGCTTGGAGGGGGATTTAGCAGCTGGTCGTGCTGATGGGGCTTTCAGGGTGGCTGCTAGAGGTGGGAGTGCCCTGGCAGGCATTCACCCCTGTCTTTAGGTGCCTAAATACCTGCACAAATTTGGCCTTTGGCTAAATTTCAGGTGCACAAATTCTGCCTGATGTGTTTATGCCACTGCTTTACACCCAGTTTATTAAAGGGGTTTATTCCTCTACGGGATTTCCGAATGTGTTTTTCCACTGTTAACTGGTATCATCTTCATGTCGCCCTCCCATTTCAGTGAGAGAAGGATATCTATCTTTTCCTATCTCTGATAGGAAAAGACAAATTCTCATATTCCTGTGCTACCATCCCTTTGTTCAAGTAAAAACTTCCTAGTCGGGATGCACAAATCACTAGGAAAATGATTCAAAAAAGTTTATGATGGCATCTCAGGATAATTCTGCTGTGGGTGTTGAAAGACATATATTAGCTGAATGGTCTCATTTGGAAAGCTAATTATACAAATAACATTTTAAAGCAAGCTAATGTCATAATAACATCCATAATAACAGGCAAACAATCTATTAGTACGAGGATCCTAAACCAGCAGCTCTGTCCTCTGAAGAAAGGAGTTTTACATCTCAGTTGAGGCCCCCAGTTTTGTTCACTCTAGCAACTCTCCTACCCTCGTGCTCATCACTAGCTCCGAAGTGGTGATGTCCTGGTCCTGGCTCAGGGGTCTGTGGTCTGCAAAGTCACCCACGCTCATCTAAGGTGGGTGTCAAACTCTACCAAGAAGTATAATATTTTGCCAGTTTATATTAAAACTGGGGCTTCTTTTTGGTTTTGCTGCCTTCTCTGGAAAAAAAAAAAGCAAAAATAACAAAGAAAAGCCTGCCAGCAGATGAGGGTGAGAGAGGTTCCTGCTCCCAGTTACATTTTAGGAAGGGGCACAGGGAGTCTGAATTTCTTCCAGCACTGCTCCACTCCTAGCAAAACCAACCAACCAAACAAGCAAAGAAAAATCCCCAGCCAGCTTCCCACCTCACTGCGACCTGCTCCCAGGGAGGGAGCATTTCTTTACAGCCGAGTAGAGTGGAGCAGGGGGTGGAAGGGCTGAGAGGAGCACTCCTACCTTCCCGCAGAGTGCTCCTACCCTGCCAACGCCGCCCTGAGATACACGATCCTTTCCATTTCCTTTCTCCCAGGAGGCCCTTGATGGGATGAGGCGAGATAGAGAATGTTCCACACACACAGGGTATGCAGCCAGCAACTCCCTATAGCTGCTTTTCCTCCGCGCAGGTTGCCATACATCTGTCTGTTGTTTCACGGGTGATTTCTGTGGCCTGTGTCAATCATGATGCTGCGTACCGGTGTGAGATGCCAAGGGTAGACATGGCAATTCGGAGCTTTTGTCCAAAGAAAAGGGAGGGGAACCCGTCTCCTTCCCTGTCTTTCCTCCCCCTCGTACACTCTAATGCATCCTGAAACATACATTTTCTTTTCCTTTCAGGTTGCATTGTACATAACATTTGAAAAGCTCTGTCAAAACAACTCATATGGGGGGAAAAAGTAATTGTCTTGATATGTGATGATTATCTAGAGCTTAAGCAGCAGCAGAGAGAGGGTTATTTTGTTTGCAATTTAACTAGAAGGGCCCAAGATTTCCCAACTGTTCTATTTTTGCAAATGCAAAAGTTTCATAAAAGGGTCAGATTTAGGCCCTTGTGTGGGAAACAACTGATACTGCCAGCAACAGGGCAAGATCACTGCTGTGTTGTGGTTTTAATGTCTTATTGCATTCCATGCATTGCTGAACTGTATATAGAATGGATGACTCTAAATCTCTAGGACTTTGTGTGAATTAGTAACCTTTTGATTTTGTTTTAACATTTATATATTATTTTTAACTCTAGGTGCTTGTGACTTCTACCCTCCCCCTGGTAAATAGGCAGCTTATAACACAGGAAATTATTGGGGCAGTTACAAACAGCCCTTAGAGATGGAGACCACTTTTCTTTCTCTTTTTGGACTCTTATCTTTTTAATATTCTCATCTGGATGGTTTTGGTCCAAAACTAGAAGCAAATGGAGAACAGAGAATTGCCATCAGTACAGAAAATACATAGATTTCATGTGCACTGATGATGTATCTCAGCAGATTTAGTAAAACTAGAGATGTCACATTCACAGCTGGTTAACATTTTACACTTGAAGTCCTCATAACATTTGTATATGTTTCAACACTTCTTTTTTTCTAACTTGGGACCATCTGTATTTCTCATATGTGACACTGACTGGGAAGCACAAACTTCCACAGAACCAGCAAATGACTAGTTAGCTCTACCAGATGTCTGCCTCTTCCCACTTTATCACTCTAGGTGCTGTTAAATTGAAATTGGGTGGGGGAAACGGCGGACTTCTGAACTAAGAACCGTTCCCCAAAGAAGTTTCAAGTGAAGAATTTAGTTCCCAGGGTATTTGCTGCACTTAGAATAGCAATAAAAGGGATGATGGATTTGCACAGAAGCAAGACTTTTTTAATTTTAAAATAGATAATCGTCGACTAATCTAAGCAGGTATTAGATCTGAAGAAAGGCTGTTAAAACCTATTCTCCTAAATTTCAATTTGTCCTCCATATATTTCTTTACTCAGCTACATAGATCTCATCGTGCTTTTCTTTTCCATTTAGCAAAAGTTAATTTCTCATGCTTGCAAAGAATAAATGCATGAAGAAAAAGCCTTCTTTCCTGCTGCTCAGGTCCCATTAGGAAAAACCTAGAGAAGTAACCAGTGTTCTCACTGCATCTCTTCTGAGCAATCCTACCCCAGCAATTCATTTTTCCTCTCTTGGCTGCTGTCGAGCCATGCAGTACTTCAGTTGTTTTGCACTATATTGACTACATCTTTTTGCATTCGAAGAATCTTGTCATGGATTTTAGTGCAGAGTCAACTACGCAGGCTGGGGGAAAGCTCCAGCAGATCCAGTCATGAGGATAAACAACAGCTTGGTATTGTACAGTGCAGTGTGATGGGTGTCCCCTGAAGTCAGAGACCTAAATTAATTACATTTAATCAACCTGTGCTGAACAACTGAGCTAGACACCTCAACCTTATCATGCTATCGCTTTAATGTCCTACTTACACTCAGAGCTGAGGTTCAGGGGATGGATGTGACCACGCCATTCTGGCACTTTGCTGGGAAAATCAAAGATCCCTTCAAATGGAAGATCTGTGGGTATGCTGTTAAAAAGTGATACATAATGCTTGAAAAGAATACCACAAAGTTGTTTCAAATCACATTACTGTAAGCTTTCACTAAAGGGAAAGCTTACTCCTATTCTAAGGTGTACATTGTCAGTAACTAAAGTTAGCAGGAATCTGATTCCATTTTTTACATTCAGACAGACCTGTAGAGACATATTAAGTAGAAAATCCACAGAAAAGGAGAACCACCTATAGGAAATCTTGCAGGGTTCAGACAAGGGCAGTTTCATGTGACCTCGTAGATTGGATATAAAAAGGCTGCTATTAGTTCCATGTCAGTTCTTATAGTGAATGTTGCAGAGTAATGGAGGGTGTTAAGCTGTCAAATACTAGCAAGGGTTAATAAGGTTAAAGAAGAAGTAAAAGCAGGCCAACAATAAAAAAAATAGATAAATATGCCATAATAAATAAAGGATGGCATATCAAGGGGGAAACTAAAGTCATAACTTGGGAGCAAAGCAGTTGGAGAAATTTGAAGCAGGATAATACCACGTTGTTTCTTTTGTGCTGGCTAACTCCATGCAGCGCGTGATGCTGCATAGCAAAGCTGAATCCCCCTACTTCCCACAGATACTTGGGAAAAAAAATTACGTAGTTGAATCCCCCAAATGATCTAAATATAAATGGAGGGATGCAAATGAGTGAATAAATGCATACATGGACTAAGTAATTAAATAAGAGAATCCCAGGAACAGGAGCAAAGCACCTGGAGTTAGATATGAGCCATGTTTTGACATTGTCCTCTGAGATGATTTGAGCTTCAGTGCTTTTTTGTACCTGAATTCCAAAGTAATTCATATCTGCGATTTTTTAAAAAAAGAAAAAGGTAGAACTTGAAGCTCTTATGACATGTTATTATATCTAGGAGTTTCTAGCATTTGTCTTCCTTTTGACCTGCTAGAACACTGGTAAGGAAGGAGTTTTAAAGCTTTGTTCTTTCCTTAGGAATATTCTACCTGTTTCATAAGTCAGGCCTGGGTTTTGCAAGTCCTTACATGCACATTGTCCTTCATCTTCAGGCATGGTTTCTGTAAGCTCAGTTATTCCAAGGAAATCAGTATTGCCTTATATAAAGTTAAGGCTGAAGCAGCATTTGCAGGTGAGAGCTATTGGACTGCAAAAAGTGCTTAGCTGTGATCTCAGTGGGCATTTTGATTTTAGTAAAATTGCTGGCAGGTCTCACAAGCTGCTCTTGGGGTGATCTAGCTTTCTATCGCAAATGCAGTCAGCAAGTTACCCCTTCTATTGGGAAGGTTCCTGAAGTTGTTTTGTTTATAAACAATCTATAGAGCTTGAGAGCAGATTATTTTGCCTTTTAAGTACCGGTCCTCAACATTTTTAGTTGTAGCTCCACCTGTCTTATCTGGAAAAAATATTAGTCCAAAGGACCATCTTATGAATTGTTCCCAAAATGTTTTTATTTATAGCCAAGTACCAACCTTGGTACTAAGGTTGGGCTTAGTACCTTGGGCTAAACTTTGAATGTTTTTCTTTGCTTTTGCTTTTCCCCATTCTGTTTGCTCGTCAGCATACCTGCAAAAGCATCCAAATAATTTTTATTTTTCTGAAAACCCTCTGTCAGTCCTCTTCCAGTCACTTGCAGACCACCAGCAGACAAACGTCGGGTTGAGAAACACTAAGAAAAGATATAATGACTCTTGAAATGGCTTTTAGACTGCCAGGTTTGCCAGCAGGCAGGGATGGTTGGATCTCGTCTGCTGTTTGCTGGGACCACGAGGCTGCGGGCAGCCCGTAGGTTGTCCCCATTGATGGCCATCTCCCTGCCAGGGGTAGGGGCCTTGCGGAACCATGGGTATTTTTGCAGCTGTAGGAAAATACTGTCCCCATCCCAAAACACTTTGTGCAAGTCATCTCTCTTCTTTTGCCCAAGGAGATTGGTTCGGTGGGAGGGAGTTTCAGTAAGGAAAGAATGAGGAAAAGATCATATTTATTTCCTCCATGGAGGAGCCTGAGGATCTGTCTCATTCCAAGGCACCTGATTAATAGCTCAACTGAAAGAGCATTGGAAAACGTTCACATCATTTATCAGTTTGGAGGAGGGAACTGAAAACAGAAAATATGTTTGTTTTCATTTGCTTCCCTTCTCTCCCTCCTCCATCCGTCCTCTCGTCCTCCGGTCTGCCTCTGCTCACCACGGGAAGGGAAGGACAGCGGAGCAGGGAGAGGCAGCGGAGGGCAGCCCTCCACTGGCTTCCCAAACCCAATTACAGGATTCATTGTTAGTTTTCAGCAGAAAATTGGAACATTTCAGCAAATGGAAAATTTTCTGTTAAGATGTTCTTTTTTATCCAAAACATTATTTTCCGGAAAACTATTTCAATGAATAAAATTCTAGTTATTTCTGTCCTGGAAAACCTAGCTGGACGTTCAGATCTGAGCTCCAAGCTGGCCGGTGTCTCCTGGACCTCTTACAAAAGTTACACATCTCTCTGTGAGCTGCGCTATAGGACGCTCGGAGGGGAGCAATATGTTTGTTTTTAATGATGCTGCTAGTTTTCGCTATAAATTTAAACAAAGTGGGCGGTATTGGAACCAGCTGTTAGAATTTTTCTGTTTGTTTGTTTTCACGAGAAAAATGGTAACGTACTGCAATAAATTAAACAATGTACATATTTTTACATAGTGCTGTCTCTGAGTGTCTAGCTGCTAGGAAATTACAGAAGCTGAGGGCAGCATTGGGCCCTGTATTCATTTCACATGCACTGAAGTAAAACGACAAATGTTTCAGAGTAACTGGATTTCCTTTTAAAGTGACACTTTATTTGTGCTTGAAAAATGTAATGAGCCTTCACTAAGAGATTTTTCTGGCTGTGTTCCTTCTTTAATGACCTGCCCTTACAAAATAAGCTAAGGAAAAAATAATAATAACAAAAAAAAAACAGGGGTAAAAAACCCAAATCCATTTGGTCAACTTCTCTTTTCATTAAATGGAGAGCAGCAATGCTTTTAGACGGGGAAATAAAATGCAGAGCCTTGTAGGTTCCCATTAATTCCTCAGCCCATCCTTAATTAGTGTTTTACGGCTAATCCTCATCATATATCTTAAAGAGTTTCACTTGAGTTGGTTCCCCACAAGTTTTATTGCATGCAAAATACTTGGAGTGGCGGCTGGGGGGTGGGAATGGCTGCGGTCTCGGTGCGGAGGCAGAGCTGCTGCTCCTAATTGATTGCTCACTGCAGCTCGCCCCAGCTCGTTACCCCCAGGCCTGACTTTCCTCCATATGCCTGGTGTCAAATTTGGGAAAGCAGCTGGTCACTCGGAGCTCATCCTGCGGGAAGTGGTGGGAGCCGGGGAGCGGCGGTGCCGCCAGCCGCTGAAGCGTGTTTTGCTGCTGGTTCTGCAGCCTTTAATTGAGCTGTGTGACAACACCATTCAGGAACTATCAAAATAAAGCCTTTGAGGAGATTTGTGTTAAGTTTTTGGAGAAATGGGGGCTTTGTTGCAAGCGTAATATGCAGATCAGGCGCCTTTCAGCGTTGCAATATTCTGCCTCGTGCTGTAACCAACTGGAATAGAGCTGTAGAAAAAGGCCCTTTTTAAAACGCAGTGGTACTCTGGGGAGCACCCCCCTGATGGGCCAGTTTGGAATTTAACTAAAGACACTAATTTTAACACCCTCAGTATATAAAATACAAGTATTTTACAACTAGCAGCAGTAACGGGAGAGGACTAGACCTCTCCCAGTATCCATAATCGAAAAACACTATAGGGTCCATTAAGGCCATTTAATGTTGCAATGCAGCCTAATGGTATTAAACTATTACAGGGATCACACACGTGGCATTAGAAATTAATGCCCACAACTGCGAGCAGCCACTGTGCATGTTTTTTTGTCAACACTGCAGCACTTCAAGAATATCTCAATTGTTTGTGATAATTTAGACCTAATGTTGTATACTTTTTCATAAAATATTACTAATACTCAGCAGAGGGGCTGGGAATTAGCATTTGATTAAAGCCAGCTTGGAAGTAAATGCTATTTGGTGGCCTCTCTCTGTGCCATTCAGCATAAGTTTATTTTGCATTCAAATAACCCGCGTAGAAGTGATGGGCTTCTCCTAGGTTTCAAATGATTTTCAGTAATTAAACCAAAGAAGAATGACTTGCTCCCGTCCACCCTCTCCCAGCTTTATGAGGACATTTGTCACCTTTCTACCTCTCGCGGGCTGCGGCAGCCGGCAGGTATCAGCTGAGTAAGGCTGTCGGTGGTACAGTAGATCTTGCTACCTTTTAAGCATTGCTGTTCGCTCTCTTGCAGAAATCAATCTGCTGGGGAGCTGTATACACTGTGGATGGAAATGAGAGTCTCGATTTCAATTTACTAAGCAAGAAAGTTGCACGGGAGGGAGGAGGAGAGGAAAGGAAAATCAGAATTCCTTAGCATGGCCTTTGAGCTGGGTGATGCTGTGCACTGAGCTAGGAATAGCACTGGCACCGGCCCAGGGGGGGGAAGCTGTCAGAAACTTTGCTGTCTGTCTGTCTACAACATGTAGCAGGTCAGATTTAAAAGGGTGAATTTGAAGAAGGGAGAAAGAGGACAAGTTCAGGGGTTGTTTTTCATCGTTTTCTGTTCTTTGGCAGTTTGGTTGGGTTATTTTTCCTGTGCCATTGGATCCTGTTCTAATTATTATTATAATTTTTTGTACTGCACACCAAATATTTTTTTAAGCCTGTGACAGAAATGTCAGCGTAAAGAAGTAGTACCAGAGCTCTGCCAAACGTATTAAATGATACTCAGTGATCAGAACTTAACAGCAAAGCAGAATCTGTGTCTGAGGGAATACCCACAAAACGAGTGAGGAACACAAACATTAATGAGCCTGATATAAAACATTTTTAAAGCATTTTTATAGTTGCTATAGAAATACCTTGGCCTTCACTCTTGCTAATTAGTTGGATTTTGCACATTTTATATTTGAAAATGCAAATCAGATTTCATAAATTATTACTTATTTTTCATTTATATTTACAGTACTGTTATCCAGATACACGCAGGAAGTCTGAGATATTAATTAGTTATATAACACAAACAAACGTGACATTTATGGTCACAGGACATCTCTTTTTTTAAATATTCGTCTGGTAAATGCTTGGAGGAATTGTGCAAAGATTAATGCTTTTGTAGGAGAAGTAGGTAAATATAAATGAATGGGGCCTAATGAGTTTTTAATAAAGTGCATTTTTGGAGCAGTAGAAGAAATATAATTATTTTGGTCTAAGGAATGCAAGTACGTCTTTAAGTGGTGGTGCAGGGCTAAGAATATTGCTCAGATTTTTCTCTTCTTCACCCCACTGGAATCCATCACCGCTTACATGGGTGTAAGTCCAGTGAGGTCTCACGGATGAGACTAGCGTACGAAATGATGCTGCTAAGAGCCACGTGTTTAGTCCCGTCTCCTTTACTTCCTAAAGTCTTGTTTGAAGTGTTGTGCCGATCAATGTACCTTTCCGATGTTGTATGCAGTAGTCCAGGAAATACTCCAAATTCTTCCAAAACACACACAGTACCCTTCTCTCAATTTTTCGTTCAATAAATACCCCATTTGAGTTGGTGAGGGCTGAGCTGAGGAAAAGGCTGCAAAGATCAGGCTGTGTCTGTATGTAGAGATTTACCCGTTCACTAGGTACAATCTGTACCCGTAAATGTACAGATTTACCCGTTCACTATGGATATGCGTTTGGAGACTCTGAAAATTCAGTTCTTCTTTCCTTATTTGATCTGTGGATTTAGTAAACGAGCAAAAGCCTTTTTGCCTTGGTGGTCTGGTGGATTTTCTATTGTACTTCACTAATTTTATTGGACTATTTTAGTGATAAGCAAGAATAGCCTGCTTTCCTGCGTCTGTAGTTCCATGTAAATCCATATTTTTCCACATGCTGGATGCTAAATAGTTTTAGGAAGGCACTTGAATAAATATCTGAAAAATGTGGTTTGTTCATGTGTTATCTTGTTAATCAGTGACTTCCGTAGATGCATGTGTTCTGGACTGCACACACTACAGTTTAAATGAGTTTATTAGCGGAGAATATGAACAGCTTGTTCAAATCTAATCTATTTAAACCATGTAAGTAAAATACTAAACAGATTTACTTTATATGTTGCAATGAAAAAGAACAAAAGCTTGGAAAAGGCTTCTTTTCTCTTTTGGAAATTGAAACCCGTCTTAGCAGCGAACACATGCTTGATGTAGTCAGTAACAGGAACGCCGCGGCGAGCGGCTATCGAAGCGCTGCAGACAATGCTAATGGAACAGCTCCCAGATCTAAAAACATTTTTGTTGGCTATTTGATACTTGAAATGCCAGCAGACAGCCAATCTGAAAAGGGGAAAAATTACATTTCTGATATGTTACATTGTGTTAAATTGGATTCTGTTGTCATGCCATGTACTGCTGTGTCATTTCACGTATTGACTTTTAACCGGCTGGAACCATGTCGTTTTTAGAGATTGCAACGTGACAAAATCCAATCTGCGTTACTGAAAGAGCAGTCACTATTTCTCTTTTGGGGTTCTGGAAACCAGAGGAGGAATTCACTTCTAAGTATTTATGGCGCGAGACGTATGAATATGGAGTACATATTTATGCTGATTACTATCTTCCCTGCCAAGCAAAAGAAGAGTGCCCCTGCAAGTGAGCTGGGAAGATAGCTACACACAGACAAGTCCAGATCTTGCAAAGTTGAACGATATGGAGGAGTGGGGAGGGATTTTCTGCTGTACGCTCCACAAGGCTGGACAAAACTAGATAGGAGCTGTGAAACTTTTTGCCTCGAGTTCTTTTTGCAGCTGCTTTTCCTGCCACCCATTCACACCCCCCATTTGCCTGGCAGATAGGGTAGTACCTGGATAGATCATGTGCACCCCAAAATGTGGTGCTTCTAGCTGTGATGGTGGGTGTTCCGGTGCGATGGGTGGCTGAGCATCTGCAGAGGCAGCTGGCTCGGCTTTACACGGCTTGAGGAGTGGGCTAAAACGGGGAGAAGAATTTGATCCCTTTTAATGAGCTGCCAAATTAAGTGTCACTGCATAGAAATAACAGCGATAAGGCCATCAGAAAAGCTTAGGTAGACAATGACACATTTTAGTTTCTTAAAAAAAAAAAAGCCATATAAATAGAAGTTCCGTAACTTCTGTATAACTGAGGCAGGAGAAAATATTTGCAGAAGCGGGACTCAGCCTTCTGTGAGCAACGTGCGTGAAATATGGTAATGTTGAATGTAAACACGAAAAGAGTTAAAACATGAAATGTAAGGCACAGTTCAGTGAGAAGTCAAGACGGACAGCGTGCACTCGTCTTCAGTCCAACACATGGGCAGATTTGCCAGGGCGTGGCTGCACTGGTAATTCTCTCTGGAGCAGACAAGCTGTTCCCTGCAGCAGTGGCCTGTGTTTCAGCTCCAAACTGGGAGAAGGGGCAAGGGGACAGTTTTTATTTTGTTGTTTTCTTTTTATGGACATCGCCTTTTCTGCTCTCCAAGCCCTAAAAATGTTTTTGTTTTTTTGGGATGGAATAAGCAAACATTGTTGCATTTTTTTCTCTGTTTCTCCCCCAATACTTTTTTGTAGAAGGAGGGCAGGAGACAAAATGAAGTAAAATGCAGAGTTTTCCTTTCCAATTTCTTTGCCAAAATCGACGTAATGAAATCAGTAGTCCTCTTGGGATTTCTCTCTCTCCCTCACTCAAATTTTGGTATTTGTGACATTTGCTCCTTGTATGAGGAAATGCTCCTAAAAAGTCCCGCGCCAAAAATGTCAATAAACAAAGCAATAAAAGAAGGCGGGATTGGTAACAAAAAGGCATTGTTTTTTGGTATGTGGTGAACAACAGGCTGCAGCACGAACCTCTCAAAATAGACTCCATCCTTCAGGACGAGGCCCCCATACCTCTCTTGCAGAGGATAAATTAAATGGCGAGGCATTTGCTGGTCCCCAACCCCACCAAAGCAAACAAGCTCTTGAATTCAAGGCTGTCATCAGCACCGGGAAGGCCCTTGCAGGATCACAAAACAAATCGAGCAGCGGAGGGTTTCCGGGCAGCCAGCTAACAAAAATATACTATCAGAGGATGCAGTCCGCTGAGCTCTGCGTCCGACGCAGCAGTGGGCTGCAAACCTGGGCTTCCGCTGCACCGCTTCACCCCACATCTGGAGGGGCTGCGACCATCAGCGTCAGATCATTTTAGAAATTAGATACTCGGGGTATCAGGAAGTTGATTCGACTTCCACTTCCTTAGCAAAACACGCATTAATATTTAAGGTTTTCTTTTATAAAGCCGTGTTCTGTCTCGAGCACAGGGTGAAATTATGCACTGGGAAAATTCGCTGGGACGGAGCTGGAGCGTTCAGCGATTTTGGGCCATTTTTAAAAAGCACAAGCTAATTGAATCCTGCTGGTTTGTTAGTGCTTTTTGACAGCTTTATATAAGTACTAAAATATATTTATAAAAAATAGATATATATGTCTACATAGGCATACACACACCTACAGAAAGGAGGAAAAAAGTCTATAAAACATTTCCACACTCCGTTAGAAAAGAAATCATGTTTATTATACTCGGTTCTGCACTGTGTTTAGCATCTTTCTTCAATTAGATGGCCAGATGACACGGATCTTCCTGTTACTTTCAGTAAGCACAAGCTTTACTATCAGGTTGGACCTTTTGCTTTTCCTTTCTTGAAAGACAATTTCCCTTTTAAAAAAAACCCCATATTTTATTGTAACAGATTAATAGGGTGCTACAAAACTGATAACACAATCTTGAATGCCGTGTGGAATTCCACTTCTAATCCAAAAGTCTTATTTTTTCATACATTAAAAAATGTTTCTTGGTTATGAAAGTTTCTTTTTTTCCCTTTAAAATGTTGCTGGGATAAAAAAAACAAACAGAAAAATAGTTCTTTAAGGGCTTTGCTGATTCCATGTGAATAATCTATTTTTTTGAATAAACAGCCTGTATATGTTAATGTTGGTTATCTGAAGTTTCATGGTCAACAGATGTGCAGTGGAATAATATACAAAGGTTTAAATTCAGGCACTGAATGTTCTTTCATGGGAAGTTTACCTTGTGGATCCAGACATGTTGTCTTTTTAGAAACGCTAAATCCTTTTTTCCCCTTTTTAATCAGAAATTAATGTAAATGTGCCCAATATACTCCTATATACCAATATTTAACACAACAAGCATAACTTTTGATAGCTCTCTACTCATGTGCTCCCATCCGCAGATAAAATACAATGGTCAAACCTCTCTCTCTCCCAAAAAATTGGACTTAGGCAAATAGCTGAGACTTAAGCTCAACAAACTTGGTCTCCGAAGGGCTGATGGTAAAAGAGCATTCCAGAGCCAGGAGTCATGTATCAGCAATGGCCTGTTTCCCATCCCTGGTTGCTCAGAGCTGGGAACAATTAACAAGAGGGCCACAGCTGATCCCGAATGATGGGCTGACAGATTGGGAGTGAAAGTGATCTCCTAGGTGCTTAGCCTCAAACCGCAGCCTTAGGGATCTCTGGCAGAGATTTGCAGAGTGTGTGGGCAGGGGGGAGGCTGTGCCGCCAGCTGCCGGGGCTCGGCTTGGATGCTGCTGAAGCACTGCTGGAAACTGTGTGCGGGTGCAAGCCCTGGAAATGCATCTCGAGGTGCAGAGGAGGTGAGAGGGAAAGGGAGAGGAACAGAGGATTTTGTTTGTGGGAGCAACCACCCCGCACTTCCAGGTGGTCTCAATATTAGCAAAAGGGGTTTTGTTGGTATTTAGGGCATTTAATTAATAAGCTGCCAGAGAGGGAAAACAGATTTGAAAGTTGGCATGGCTTTTTTGCAGTACAAGCTGGATTATTGTCCCCCTTTAGCTCACGTTTAGCAACTCTAATTGTTGCCTGCTCCTCTCAGTGTGAGGAGTCTAGATCACAAAAGCTTTGTTTTCAACATCCATCTGTCCGTCCGTTCTCAGAGACGCATACCTTCTTAGCATTTTGTTTTATCGGCCTTGGTTTACACGAATCTGGCATATGCTGCAGCAAGGAGGAGTTGGGGCAGACTTGAAGGAGACGTGTGGATGGTACCACACCACTGTGGTGGTGGTGTGAGGTTCTCAGCCCCGGCCCATGCACAGCTCCCCATCCCAATGGGCAGCAGCCCCTGCAGGTCCCTCCTCGAGCACTGCTGTGCAAGGATTGCAAACAGTCGCCATATCAGCTCCCAGTCCCTCAGCTGAGACCCATCAGCCACAAACAAGGGGCAGTTGGCAGTGCTTAAAGTTTATAATTTTTTCCCATGGGAAGAAGCTGACATGCAAACCTACCTACAGAGCCTGGGTTTGCTGCTGATGCTTTACCTGGATGCTGAACTGAGCTTTTAATTGGTTTTCCCCAGCCTATTTTCCAAGTGTAATAACTGGTTTTGGGTCCTGAGCAAGCGCGTGTTGTTATTGTTAGGGACATTGCTGTGATTTTCCAAGGAGGCTGAAGGGGCGAGGTTCCCAGGCCCTTTGAAAGTGTCAGCCTGAGCCCATTGTGCTACCAAGCTGTAAATCAGTAACTGATAAAATTTTGTGCATGTGTGTGTGACTCCTTCTGTGTGTCCCTGTGAGCAGGCTGAATCTTTAATGCAAGCGAGAGGAAGGGGCTTGCTGCAGGTGAATATAAAAGAACATTGAGGTTCTTTAGAGGTGGCATCCTGGAGATAGTTATATGGGAAAAGTCAGACACAGCCTAGGGGTGCATCTTTATTTTATTTATTTGTTCGTTTGGCCCGGAGCTGGACTCATCGTATGATTGCAGCTGCTGTAAAACTTATGTAGGGGCCAGTACTGCAAAGTACAATTGAGTGCCTTTTTGTGAATTCTCTCTGAGCATTCAGAGACAATTTAATAAATAGACTGAGAAAGCCACCACTTCTTAGGTTTCTAAAATAACACCTTTCCCTATCATTTTTCTCTTAACTGTTTTCTATTAAAATTTTTTGAGAGCAAAGTTAGGGGCACTGAATAATTTCACTTTAAAAAGACAGGAGACATTTTAATGGAAGAAGTGGTGGTTCTGGAGTGGTTTGTGCATTATAGGATTTACTTTTTCCTTAAATCTGTTGCCTATGTCCTCACTGCAGAATGTTTCAATGAGGGAATCTTTGCTGGAAGGGGACAACAGATGAGCTGTGAGATGGACTCTGACTTTTGACTCTGGAGATGTCAGATAATTCCTGCTCTAGGTTTCCTGCTAGGCTGCAGGTGGTTGTCCCTGTGTTTTCCTGAGAAAAACTCAGCATTCTGGATGCCAAGTTCTTCTGAAAAGGCAGGGAACTGAAAGTATTGAGAATTGATGAAGGCTTGAGGTAGCTGTTGTGCCTGAGCACTTGGAAAGCTGTCCTTGCATTTGTCCCTCTGGCCAGGGTGATGTCCTGGAGTGAGACAACTCCAGCTGCTTTCCAAAGAAGATGGGTCTCATGGCCAGATCCACATCTCCGTGCTTCAGCCCTTTGCACAGGTGCACAGCAAGTGACTTTTGTCTCAGCCAGTTTTCTCCTTACAAACCAGGCCTGCTGTGGTTAAAAGTTTAAACAAAGCCAAAATACTTGATTCCTGGCTGTGTTCAGCTTGCATAGAAACGTTACCATGTAAGTTAGTATGTCCCCAGCATCCTTCCTTAATGAAGTAAGCTTCTTTTTCGTTGTTAAAATGGAGATATTGTTTTTTATTGAAGTGTATTTTCCTCTTTAAGCTATGAATGTTTCCTTTTATGCTCCTTCTGCTTTTTTTTGGTTTATGTACTCCCTCGGGTACCAATGCAATGGCCATTTGGTCATTCAGGAGGAAAAATACATTTAACAAATGCTTTTCTGACCCATATCTTGCTTTGAGATGTGCAGAAGATGGATAGTCCTACTACATTCTGCTCTCTTCCTCAGACAAAGCTACCCAAATTTCATAGACACAGTGTAGGTTTTCCATGATGCAAAGTTGCAAATTGTATTGTCATCCAGATTATTAATGTTATTTTTGAGGTGTTGTAACTATGGGCATGGAACAGTGCAATCTGCGTATAAGACAATGCAAAATACCCCTTTAAATTATAAATACTCAGCACGAAAAGTTCTGTCACATTTCTTAAAAGCCTGCTGACAAATAGCTTTATGCTGGGAAATGGCTTCCTAAGCATGTTTGGTTGTGTGTGTCTTTACATCTGAAAATGGGGATTTTTTTTTTTAGCTAAGATTCCCAGGAGATCTGCATGTCTCTCGCTCTTTACCCCCGTTCTTTCTTGATTTGTGTGATGATGAGTGCAACGTCGCTTTATTGCATTGATGGGATCATATTTAGCGGCCTCGTTGCTTGGTTCTTATGAATGCCCGGAAACTGTATTGACTGATCATTTCAGAGTCTATTATACTCCAAAACCTAAAATACATTTGATTGAAAATGGTATCAGTCCTATGGCATTTGCAGAGGCTTTTCCATGGCACTGGATTCTGAAGAACTCTAACTTTGCAGAGATACACAAAGGTTGTAAGAAGTCTGCATTCACTGCTCCTTTTTCCTGGTTATTAGAAAGCAAGGAAGAGCCCAACCTGGATGGGGTTTTTTGTCATTAATTTTCAATGAGAATGTGATTATGCTTTAATTGATGAGCTCTCCTGTGAAATCTCATGGCATAGATAATAAAGCTAACAGGTATCTTCCTGACGTGGGGAAAGAACAGACTTTCCCTCTGTATAACCACAGTGCTAATGACACTTAATAGAGAACATCATTTCACCTTTTTCTTTTTTTTTTTTTAATTCTGCTCCATCACTCACTAAGGACCACATTGTCAGCAAATGTGTACAGCTTCATATATTTTTCAAGATATGCTTGCTACCTGTGTGATAAGCCTCATTTTATGCCCCATATTAGGCCGCCTTCCAGTCTGGGTGTTATTTGTTCCCTGGCCCTGGATTATCTTGGAGCAGGCACTTCTGTGATGCTGTGATTTGGCAATTATTGTTCTTGACATTTTTCTCCATGGAAAAAGAAGAAACTTCCTTGTGACTGCATTTTGCTGTTCCAGGCATATGCGCCGCACAGCATCTTTACTATCTACTGATACCCTTTCTGAGGTTAATCTATTGTAAAATTAGATTGTAAAAACGGACACAGTTTCCACATTTACATGCCATCACTGAAGGACTTGTGGAATAATTCAAATACCGTACAATTCCTTTTGCAGAAATCACTGCAAAATTCATTTGTAAGTGACATGTAAACCATGCAAATTAGCATAGATTCTTCCTCAGTTCAATTCCTCTTTCAGAGATTGTTACCCTTCCCAATCTTATTGCCTTAAGAACACAGATTGTCTTCTCTTGATGGCGAAACTGCTTTAATCCCCTTTTCCAAAGGTCAACTAATCTCCAGTCTTAAGTGCAATAGATGCAAATACAGTTCTTTTGCAATGTTCCTTCTAATTTAATTCTCCTCTAAGCTTTCATGTATAAACCTAGTAATGGATCAAGTTTGGAAGGGGTCAAAGGTTTCTGTTCCAGTAAAATTTAAATTGACATCGCATACTGATAATGGTTTGCTCTACTTTACTATAAACACTAGCTGCTACTCTATTGGCATATCATTTCGTGCAACAACGCAGTGATTCCAAACAGCAGCAGAACATATTCTTTGTTTTGTTGCAAAAGTTAGTGCCGGCAACCTGTGACACAAGAGAAGCAAAAATGCATTGTTTTTAGTTCACGGTTGTTATGCAGCATCTTTGGCCTACTTGTTTTATTCTATCATCCCTAATCACATTTATAAAGCAAAAAAATGATGCGGATTGCACACAAATATAAAATTAACAATTAATTACCTGCCCATTGCTGAGACCTAAATAAAGGCCAAAATGTGATTATTTTTTTTATTGCTTGGAAAAAAGGCTCAGTATTAACCAGCTGTACATAGTTGCTTTTTTTTTGGTCTTTGGTATAGAAAACCCGCCCTCTCTAAATGCACGTGAATAAGCACAGTCCAGCACCCGACTGACTGCAGACAGGAGAATGGCAAGCACATTGTGACATATCGACAATGGTGTTTTCATAGGTGGAACATGCCCGTGATGTCCTACTGAGCTGGATCACGCTTTCTTGTTAAATTCGAAAAAGGGCTGGTGTTATCAGCGAGGGACACTTACAGGATTTGATTGATAAATTTACTGCTCTTGTGGATTACCTCGTCCTTTTGTGCAGGACTGGCAGAGTGTCAGGATTGGGTCTTGACAGATACCAGAACATATGTTCATACTAATTTACGGTGAGGACCAGGGAGCCGGGGCGTCGTCAGACACCAGGCCACCTTGACATCGAGTAGAAGGCCTGGATTTTGTTGGATGGCACTTTTTCCTCCTCGAAGGCAGCCTTTCCTATAACTGCTCTGTATGATTTCACGATGTACTAAAAGTGCTGCGTGATCATTAATGGTGTACATGGAGGGGCACAGCAATAAAAGATGGGGTTATTGATTAGCTTGTCTTTTAAAACAAAGCTTATAGCTTTATGCAAGGGACTTAAAATATTTTTTATTCTAGCCTTGTTAGAGTTTCTGGACTGCCTTTTTTCTGCAGTGAAACATGGAAGGTGTGTTGGCGTTGCAGCCATAGTGGTCCTGGTCGTGCCGGTGGGTTGCCCACGCTCTCTAGGAAAGCCTAATGAGTATTTTTGAAACAAAACACTGCATGGGATATTAGATTCTAGCACATGAATTATACTTTGTGAGTGTGTTTTTCACCAAAGCAGATAAGGGTGGAAGATAAACAAGGTATTGCATACTTGGGGGGTATTTTAATTTTCGGACTACCCTAGAACAGGGGCAGCGGTGAGGGGGGAAGGCTGCCACGAGGCTCTGCTCGTCGTGCTCTGCCCTCCCAGGTGTGCTCCCACTCTAACCAGAGTGGGGGGCTTGCTGGAGCAAGGACCGCACGGTTCTGCTCTTTGTTCCCCGGCTGCCTGAGGTAAATGGCTGGAAAACTTCAGTGAGCATCTTTCGTTAGGTTTTCAAAAAGGAAAAAAAAAAAGAGGGGGGAAAGAGAAAGACAGGAATAATCCAAATGTGCCCTGCCATCCTGAAATAGCTCGCCACAGGTTTGAAATCCATTTCCCACAATGGTAAGAATTAAAAAGCCACAAAAGCCGACCTGTACATTTGTGCTGTATGAGGATTGCTGATACACAGCAGAGCTGTCATTTTAGGAGGAAATCATCCATCATCTGCCTGCTAGTCCCCAATAATCACCTTCTATTACAGTCAGATTGAATCTTCAATCGGTGGCGTAATGCCAGTTTTTCCACAGTTCTCAGTTTCCTGTTCTTTACAGAGGTATTCAAAATAATTTGCCATTCAACTCTACAAATGTAGCACTTGCAGAGAATATTATTATTGTTAGCATGTTGCTTCTAAAGCAAATCTGTGCCGAAGCATAATTTGCTGAATTAATCATTGGTCACCCATTTACATTCCTCTCCCTGCCCCCCCCCCCCCAGTTACGATTTTGTAATCGTTGTTGTTGTTGTTGTGTTTCGTACACACTGATGCAATGTACAATTTGAAAAAGATGTTGAGCAATGACCCTATTGCTAACGATAAAAGCAATGACCTGGTTAGAAAGACTCCATCAAGCAGAAAGCTAAGGGAGCCAGCGTAAGGAAAACTCATGGAGAGAAAATGTATAGTGAAAATGGCAAATGTTAAGACAGAGTTTAGGACGGGTTTTACGGCGTCTCCCTCTCTTCTAATTGTTGGTGTATGGGAATACAGAGAAGACAACGAGGATGTCCAACTTGGTAAAAGCCTCAAAGATCCCTGAGCAGCCAAGATAGCATGGGGAGTATTTTGGGGGTACTGAGGGCCCAACAAAACTTACCCAAGTTTTAAATACTTTAAATGTATGTGAATTTTCACACCTCTTTCTCCACTTCTCCCCGGTGTGAATTAAGATGCAGCCTTGTACTAAATTGAATCTGTGCCTATCTTTTGTGGTGCTTGTGATTGCCTCTGCTTTTCACATGTCATTTTAGTCTTCACCAAATAGATTTCTTTTAGCTTTTTGCACAAAATTGAAGTACTGTATTAAAGCAGAAGCCTTTAGGGCATACAATTGTTTTTTTTCCTTTTGGAAAATAAATAATAGTAAAATTTAATTACTGTACCTACTACTTAAGTAAAGTTTTGGTTCCTCTATCTGAAGTCCAATTTCCTACTTTGTGGTTAAAGCTCCAGTATATTTTGAAGGCAGTGTACTGTTACATGCCTGAATTCAGCAAAATAGGAAATAATTCACTCTGGCTTGAAAAGGGTGGGGATTTCTTTGTTTCTTTTTATATTTATTCAGGAAAAGCTGACAATCGTCCCACATTAATGAACAACACCATCAATCAAAGTGCTGACAATGAGCGGAAAAGCGAGGTAGATGTCAGACTGACGGCATATTGCTTTTTTCAGCTAGGCCAGGGCTGTTTATAGCACTTTTCACTGGCAAAACTCTGGCTGCAGCTCGACAGGAATAGAAAGCAGAATCAGAAATCGCGTGTGGAAAGTTGCTCCTGTGCTTTGCAATTTGAAATTAGCATTGAAATCCAGTTGCTACTATGTTGTTTTCTTGGGTTTGCTTTGCAAGGTGGCAGGGTTTTTCCTATCTCCTGGTGAAGAGATGATCAGTTGTCAAGAGACAGCTCAACCAAGGGCTGCAGCACCTTGCAAACAAAGCAGAGATGAAAACATAACTCCCATTATAACCCAGTCTCTCCCTGGAGTCCCCTGCTCTGTGAAGGCAGAAAATCCTCCCTGTGGGCACCTTTTTCTTGCCTTTCTTTTCTTTCTGGGCCATTTGTTTGCAGCAAGGAGAAGCTGCCAGGTTCCCTCTCCTGCTGACCAGCTGTGTGCCTGGGACAGGGTTGCTGGTACCGAGAGGTTTTCTGCCCTGCTTTGCTGTGTGAGAAGAGCGATGGGCCACCCAATTTATGGAGGATGGAGGGATGTGAATGCCCAAAGCTGAGTGGCTGGATGTCACAGGACCTGGACCGAAGTGGAAATAAAAGCTGTGACATAGCAGAAAAAGAATATTTTGCCCACTATCCAACTCGTCAACTCATCTTCATCCTCACTTGCTCTTTCTGGAAGACGTGGGTTACCTCTGTCACCTCTTAAAACAGCTGCCTAAATGCCTATCTCAGGAGTCTCCCTCTCTTATTCAGGATCTGTAGTTTAGAACACACGTATCCATTCCCCCTCTCCTCCTCTCCCAGCTGAACCAACGCCAACTTTGGCTTAAACACTTGGCCTGACGCAGCGCTGCGTAACTCCTCTGTAGCTGTCGGGACCTTGTTATTCTCCGCAGCAGCGTGGGGCTGGGGCTGCGGGGCAGTGAATCAAGCACCATTTCTTTAAAGCCTTTACAGAAACAACTGTGTTATTGGAAATCGTTTGAGTCATTGCCCCGCTGCACGACCTTGGGCAAGTCACTTCCCCTCTCTGTGCCGCCGTTTCAGCCCTCACCCCACATCTGTCTGGTCACTATAAACTGTAAGATCATCAGGGCAGGGCTCTATCTCTCAGACATGCACACAAGCATGAACACAAGATAAACCAGAGACTTCTGGCTCAAAAAAATGGGGGAGGGAGTGGTGAATACAAAACCCAGGAATGTTTCGGTCATTTCTACTTTGAGAATTTCATAAGAAAACAGTGCTTCCTACTTCTCTACCAATGTGTGGGAAAACTTTTATTAAACTTTTTAATATTTGAAACGTCTGAGAGTTTTGCGTTTCTCTCTTTCCCACCCTCACTCAGCACAGAGAAAGAGGAGGAAAATGGGGAAAACTATTAAACTGAAAAATAATGTTGGAGGGAGTTAGAACTTAATGTTTCCTTTTAATGCTTTGGAACTTTCCAAAGATGAGGAAGTCATGAAAGGTTGGAGCAGCAGTTAAAAACAAATAAAAAAAAAAAAAAAAGAATCTCATACAAGGGATTTCATAGAAGGCTCTGAAGCTTCAGGAGCTTTAAATAGGAGATTTTTACAGCTGTTTCCCTTCCTCTGCATTTTCAGTGGAAGGGCATAACACAACCTCGGGGTAGGAGGTGCCTCCCGTGACCAGAGAGCATCCCAGCAGGGACTGCTTTGGTCCAGATGGGAGGGTTTTAGCCTGACATCTCTCTGTTACTTAATACCTTATGGCCTCACATAGCAGACTCTGATATCCTCTACCATGTGAGAGGGTTGTCTCAGCTGGCTGACGTCTGGATGAGGGTCGCTGTTTAGAACTGTGGCACACAGCAGATTTGTGTAAAAACAGAAAGGGCTGGTTCTGTGTTAGGAAGAGCCTCAGAGAGCTCCTGTGGGTCAGCCCTGAAAATCAGCCTGGCACAACCCCGTCTGGCTCTTGGGAGGACTGGGTTTCAGCCCCCTCCTTTGCCACAGCCATCCTGCCGGGTCCTGGGCATGTCCATTTATGCTCCCTGCTGCTCCCCTTGTAATGTGAAGGTGTTGCAGCTCTCCAGGGGGGATTAAAGGCTGGGGACATTCAGGATGGCTGGGTGTTCAGGCACTGTGGGAATAGAGACCTGGAAAGGCATTAGCCAGAAAAGCACACGATCCGTCTCAGACAGATAGGAACCATGCGAAGAACCGAAACATGTCCAATAAACTTGTAGTTTAAATGTGTCCCTTTACTTCTGATTTTATCCCTATAAATAATCAGTACTTATGCAGCCTTCTTCCCCTTTCATGCTTACGCTGCAGTTGTACTCACATTTAGGACAAGCGCAGTGCCACTTAGGAAGGCTCTTTTCGATTTAGCGGTCTCCACCAGCCCATGGGAGAAGGTCTGAATCAGTGAAAGGTGTTTGTGAAAGAGCAGAGGGAACTCTCAGCAGGTTACGGTGTGCAGGGTGCTCTGTGGGAGACATGGTACAGCAGCATCCAGGCTCTGGCCTTTTTTTTGGTGTCCCTGGAACGCATGTCCCACCACACAGCCTCTTCTGGTGGCTTGTAACCTTCCAGCAGCAGCATGCATGATTCAGTGGAGGACCCAGTGCAAAGCTGCGTGGTATGTGGGTTTCCTTTCCTGCGACATGTAACTTTCTTTTTAATGTTGTCCAGAGGGATCTACCTTAGAACAGCTTTGCAGATCACCTTCTGCAGCCTTGCTCCTTCTTTCTTCTGAGACACACTGTGCTGCTTTACCAGGGCGGGCTGCAGGTACCAGTTTACAGGGGTGCAGAAAGGGTAACGCTGCAGGAGGATGAATGTACAAATAAGGTGTCTTGTACAATGAAGAGCTCATAGTGGGGTGGAAGTGGGTGGAAATACTGACTCTGTTGAGCTTAGGGAAACAGCCGCCCTCACATCTCCTTCATCATCTGAAACAAATGAAAACTGGGCTGATAAAATTCATGATGTTATTCCCAGCTGTTTCGTTTAAAGGAAAGTTTCCTTACGTGCAAAGTAACTGAAAACTAGAGATGTAATTGCTACAAAATGTAACAGTATCTAGCGAAAATTACAGCTACTCGATGAAATATACATTTTCTCAGCATCAGCATAAAAGAAAGAACATTCTCATCCAGAAATGGTATGTAAATAAATAAACTCTAATTGGTTTGACAATGCCCCTTTTCCTGGCAGTGCCAAGAATCCTAGCATTGTAATTACACAGTTCTGGGCAGACATGTGGTTTCCATTAAGAAAGACTTGTGATTGACTGAGTTCATGAGGCATGTCAGAAAAAACACATCAACGTCTTTATAAAATGAAAAAATAGATCCAAATTTACTTCCAACTTCATGAGAAATGTGCATTTGTAAATACTCTGAATACAGTACAAGAAATAGAAGCAAGGCAAGTCGCTATCAGGAAAAGTTGCCAAATTCATGTTAGAATATAAACTTAGACAACCAAACGCACCTACTTGTATTTTTGTAAGGAGAAGTTCTTGCATTTTTGGTGAGCATTTAAAGTTTTCCTAACCTTTTTTCCCCAGTTGTTTCTATTCAGCAGTGTAGTAATTGAAAATGTTTCCAATGAAAATGAAAACGATATTCAAAGTCTACCACATTTTGTTTTACCTACATCACGCAAGAGCACTTAGAGCTAAGACACAAGCTTTGAAGAGCAAAAACTGCACACAGAGGAAGGAAAGCTGGCTAGTTAGGTAAGGGAAAATTTTATCTAAGAGTATTTTAAACTAAAATTCTAATGACTTGTTTTAATCACTAAAAGTTACTAAAATGTTGGATAGTTTATTTTCTGCCTTAGCATAAATACTTTTAAAATGACAAACATTTTAGGATGCTGCCAAATACTGTCATCTCTTGGCAACCTTAACATTTTATGCTAGATGTATTTTTCTTGACAACAAAACAATTCTGTCTGTTTCTCCTCTTCCCCCTTTTGAAAGGCAGCAGTGGCAAATACAGGAGGTTTTTTACATGGATTATATCTGTGATGACTTCTAGATATAAATACAGATTTAAAATCTACTGACTTTTAAAAAAACCCCAACTTTTGGGGTCACTGACTATGCCCTTTTACAATTGTGCTAAATAATAAGATTTCTTTCTTGACCCCTCCCAATATAAAGTGAAAAAAATATTAATTCTGTGACAAGAAACATTGCTTTTATGGATAGGTCACTGCACAGTGAATCTAACTGTCCTGCCTGTGACTCACTGCTCTGCCACAGGGTCCTGGCATGGATGTGGCCGAGTCATTTAATCCATTTTGTGCCTCCACCTCCTTGTTGTGAGGTTAAAATCCACTAACCACTGTGAAGTGCTTGCATGGCACAGCGGGGAGGATCAGAGAAGTACCTAGAAAGATATGCCAAATCTAGCAAAGGATTTAAATTGCGCTGTATGTCTGCAAAGAGTTTTAATACTTTTTAAAATTTTTAAAAATACTTTTAAGCTTTTTATCCATTTTAAACTCCTAAGAAATGTTGAATTGGCAGCAAAGACTATTCCATTCAGGTAACTCTAGACAATGGTAACAAGGAAAAAATACAGATATGGTCTAAGTTGTTAAAATGGTACAGGAATGGGAGCCATATACACACAAGTTTCTTAAATGCTTAGAAAGATTTAGAAGATCAAGCTGTAGGATGTTTATAAAGTTCATGAGGCAAAATTACCTGTAGAGAACCAAGTGCAAACCTTTTGGCCCAGGAAGAAGAGCACCCTATCCCTTGCAAACACCTTTGGAGCTTGGTTCAGTATGTCGATGGGCTCTTTTAGCTTACTTCTTGCTCCCTAGAGTTAATTTGGAAGTGTGATTTATTTAGATCATTCTCAGTTGTCACTCCAAAAAGCCTACAGACAGGACAAAAGGGCTTGTCTGATGCCTTTGACCAACAAGTCCATGCTATTAAATTTGCTCACAGCAGAGAACCCTGTCTTGCAGAATTGGCTTTTTCTATGTATTTTAAGGAATAGTGGGAACCACAATCTCAGTTTTTAAGTGGGTCCTCAACAACAAACTTCTCAGGAAGGAGAAACTCTGGACTTTCCTCAAATGATTGCACACCATGAAAATCTGTGTTCACTTGTTGGCTGTAACCTTTGTGTGCATGCTACATCAATAGCTGCTTGTGTAAATAAGCTTTTAGACAGTGTGCTTACAGAAATCATGGTTTTCAGGGGATGTATGCAGATTTTGGAGATCCACAGTTGAATTTCTGATCCTGGTACTGAATTTATAAATCACAGCAATCTGCATAGAACACCTAAATGCATCTGTAGTATATCACATCGACCTGAGAGTCACTGAAGGAGTATCTCTACTCACTTTGTTCCTTGGAATATGCTCTGAGTGTTTTAAAGTGTGTGGTCAACATGAAAGTAGCTTGGAAAAATCCCCATCTTCACTTTGCCAGATGCACTCTCTCAAAGGGGAATAATAGCACTGTGAGGGCCTGGAGGAGATGGGGAGGTTGCAGAACCAGTCTCTTCATCTGAATATGATGAGCAGTTTCTGGAGCCATTGCACATTTTATTAAAATGCTTTTTATAGAAAGAATATTTCGTTCATAGTTTCTCATAGTACAGTTTCATTATGCTGTGCTTTTCTGCTCTGTATATAGTAATAGTATTACTGATCAGCCCTATTAGCAAGGTTTCAAAAGAACAATTGTGTCTCTGTAAAACCTTGGTACAGCAGTTAAAAATAAAACTTCCAGACTGATTACAAAATCAGCATGGTACTGATGGCAAGAGAAATGATCCCTTCACTGGAGTGTCTGCCTGTTTACATTTTGCTGTGAGTCTGGTGTCTTGGTTTTGGAGTCAGAAGGACGTAAGGACATTGGACTCTGCTGAGGTAGCCTGCAGTTTTGATGGGTAGTCCAGAAAGCTTAAAGCTTTTTTTTTTTTAAAAAAAGGCTCAGTTTAACATAAATGGTTCTAGGATGGAGGGACTGGTTTAATCCTCCATTTTTCTAGATTCAGTGCCAACCCTTGCCACTAGGATTTGGTGTCTGAGGCTCATGGCAAGCACAACTGAACACAGTGGTCTAGCAAGCACCCACAGTGCACAAACAATCCCATGGAGGTCAACGGGGGTGTGAGAAGGAAGGAGACTTTCTGATGAAGGTCCTACGCAGGTTGCCTGCTTAGTGTTCTTATCATTCGTTATTAGTTGCTCATGAGACTTTGCAACTTCTCTTTATTACACAACAGAGGGGTTTTTGGTGAATATAAAGTTTGTGTTTTGGTTAGCTTGTGGAGTATCAGAGATGAAATCTGATATATTAGTGTCTGTCTGTTGGGGATGCTGGAGGTGATACAACAAGGTCCAACTTGTTAACAAAGCTATCAGTCATGTAAGAATATTTGGGAATCTTCTACTTGTAATTAAGCAGAGCTGCAGGAGTCTCTGTGCCTGGGAAAAGTGTGCTGTTGGTTTGGGTGTCTAGCTTCCAGCATTTCCTCTGTGTTCAGGAACTTTGTGACAAAGTGGACATGTTGGTGGCAATGGCAGAGACAGAGCTTTTTCCTTTTTCTTGCCTTGTCTATGATAATGACCCCAAAGCTCTGCCATGTGGACAGAGGCAGAGGAAAGGGGAATTGCCAGCATGAAATCTGTGCACAAAAATGGGGGATAACTCATAATTACCGGCAAGAATCTGGCAATCCTCACTCTTATTAAAAGCTTCACAAGGCTTTGGGGACACCTGGCCACCTCGGAGTAGCTGCTGTGAGAAGCAGTGCATCCCCTGGGAGCTCCTCCATATAAAACTGTTTGGAGCAGTGTCGAGCTGTGATCCAGGATTTCCACCCTGAAGAGCTGTGGGGGGTGGTTTCTGATGCCAGACAGCTGTGTGGCTGCTGATCCAGCTGCACTGCATTTGGGGAGAGGAAATTCAAGAGTCAGTACCACAGGGGCAGGCTTTTAGTAGCATCAGATGTTTGGGGCTGAGCTTCCCTATGCATCTTCCAGCATTGCTTTACCAGGCAGCTACACATCCTCTGCTGAATCGATGTTGCTAGCCCGTCTGCTCAGAGCCCCAGAGATGATGGCTAAGATGCTGGACGCTGTGTTATTGAGTAACCTAATGCCAGATTTACAAAAACACAAGGATCTTAGATGCTCTGTAGGAGCCTGCTTTTCTATTGCTTTGAAAGGAAAGTTAAGCATCTAAACTGAAGTTTAGGTATCTAAAGACCTTCGTGGATCCTGGATTGAAGCAAGTCACTTAGGTGGTTTTGAATAGGATATCCATAATATATCACTTTGCTTCTTGTTTAAATATTTATGGGGAAGACTCAGGGTGAGGCAGGGGGGTGATAAGGCCGACTAAAGTGAGAGAGGACATTGGGCTCTCTCTGATGTCACTGTAGAGGAGTCACTTCTCCACATTAAGACTAACCTTACAGTGGCTTATGAGCCTTACCAGTTTAAAAAGAACACTTTGAAAATATTTTTAAAGCCTTTAAAAGTGCCTGGGCAGGTTCAGGAGGCAGCTTTTTTGCTTGTCTTTTGTTGATTACTATTTGGCAGGGAACTGGACACTAGAGGTTTTCACTTGTTGGTTGTACCACCAGAAACCCAAATTCCCCCAATGGGAATACCTGAAGTCCTCTAGAACAGGAGGTTTAAGGGAGTTTAAGCTGCAGGAAATTCCTCTCTTGGGGAAGATAAGAAAACATCAACTTCAGCTGAAAAAAAAACCCAAAACATTTGCATGATCTGAGATTTCTCCCCATGGATTAAATGCATCTCTGTATATGTTTCCTTTGGATCATCCAAAGATGTTAACCGTGGTGGGGAGTCCCAGTCCTCCCACTGATGCACTGTGATCCATTTTTCTGAATGGCTGAGTGTACTGCTCCATGTTGTTGCAACCACATGATAATTAAATGTGCCTTCAAAGAGCACTGAAGATAGGTAGACTTCAAGCTTGCTGCTTAATTGCTTCAGCTTCATCCTGTTGCTCCCCATCACTGTGCAGTCAGTATCGCCCACTGATATTGGAAACGGACACCTGAAGGTATGGCCTCTGAGTGGCTTAGGTTATACTGTAAGATAGTTTTATAGGAATATACAGTCAATTACACTTTCAGGAAGGCCGATAAATGAATGTACCTTTTCAGAAAGTGCATTTATATACATAAAACCTCCTCATGTTTCCTTTTGGTTCTTTTCTTTTTTTTTTTCTTTTTTTTTTTTAATCTTTCAATTTCCAGGAAACATAACCAAGTAGGAGACAAAGCTTTTTCAGTGAAAATTCCAAATAGAGCGCTTGTTTCATTTAAATACCTGCCTCGAAAAAGCAATAATCTTACGCTTAGAAAAAATTACAATGGAGGATAGAGAGTAATGAAAATGAGGAGTCTAGGTCTATTTATCCCTTCCAAGGGAAAGCAGGGTTACGGAAAATCTTCTAATGAGGTGAATATGTTCTAATGCACATTTGACTTTTTTAATACTCAAGCTATTTCTGCAGACTACTTTAAAATGTTAAATGAAGATGTGATTGTTTTCTGCCTGTTGGACTTCCCCCTGCAGCTCCAGCCACACCTTGCTGCTCAAACTGTCCCATTTATTGTGCTCTGAGCAGCATTTTAAAATAATAATAGCATGCAATATCACATCCCCAAACACATACATATTTTTTACATGTTCACATGTGATATATGGACCTAAACCCAAATGAACATATGTGCCACTGTGGGCTGTGTACAGTCTGTGATGTTACAGAATAGAAATAATACAGTATTTAAAATGGAAATGGTGATACATTTGCAGGTAGTACTTGACTTTGTTATTTTCTAGGAGAATCTGGGGGCATTATGATGCTTCTAATATATGTATATTCTAATAGTAATGCATGCTGCAGTGATAATCTCCTGTACCAAAACAAATAACACATATTAGAATACAGAACTCAAAATTTTTATGGTTGTTAGGTAAAGTGATTTTCAAATTAGTTTTTAATGAGTTCTAATATTTTAATACAACACAAATTTTCAAGTTAGAGGTGCTTTTTTAGATTTTCTTTTTTTTTTGTTTTAGACAATGGGATACAATTTTACTTCATGGGATAACATTTAATTAAAATATACTAATTTATGTATTTGTTTATTAGTTTTATCCCTAAAGCAGCAAAAACCTCTGTGTAATTTTTATGAAAAATGTAAATGAGGACTTTGGCATCACTAATAAAGTGGAATTAGCATACATTTAAAAATGGCTTGTTTCACTTTAATAACATTTATAGCAATAACTTTAAAGGTGCTGCTTTGACTGGAAGTGCAATGAGTTTGCACTGAGGCAGCAGAGGGGTCTTTTCTTCCCCTGGACAGATGGACAGATTTTGATGCTGTGGTTTATCATCCCGTTGAGTTCGGTGGGACCTGTGTGAAGTGCTCCTCGGTTTGTCGCATCCTCGGCTCGTGCCCGTGGTGTGATGCTGACTTACACGTTTGGTGGCTGGGTGGACGTGCCGGTGGGAATCTGGCTTGTCCAGACTGAAGGCGTCTCTGGTGTTGGCTTTACCCAAGGCAGGATCAGACTGCTCTGGGAATAACCTTCCATTTTCCTAATTTCCTTTTTAGCTTTATTAGGTTTTACCTGATGAGGTCTTGTCAAAAGGAAAAGTTTCCTCTTATTACTTTCAGCGTATGAAGAGTTGCAAGGCAAAAGCCCAGTCAGTCCTGAGACGGACAAAATTTCCATTGAAGTTTACAGGAATTCTGTCTGAGAAAGGATAGTTAAGATCAGGCCTCAAATTTTTATCCTGTGATATAATGCATCACTGCAAGACAAGCAGGGTTGCTGGCAATCTGCTAATGAGGCTGCTTGTGTTTGAGTTTCTTTGTTGTTTTAATCATAAGTATTTTTACAAGATCCTGTAACTCGCTGTGGGCTCGATCCGTGGTGTCAGGGGGCCTGTGCTCCACGGGATCAGCTCCGGTAAGCCAAAATCTGTGTCAGTCAGCGTGGCTGGGTGCAGAAAGAGGGTCCAGCTGGGTTTCCAGTTACGAGGTCTTGATGTTTTGTGCTTGTTTGGGAGTATTTGTATGCATATATTAGAAAGAAAAAGCATCCTCCTCCTCATTCTCCTCTCCCAGTTTCTCATCTCCTTCTTAGTCTGCTTGTAAGAATAATAAAATTGAAATACAGGAGGGCAAACAGTTTCAGAAACATTTTGAGAGTGCAAGGCCAAGCATTAGTTTCAGTGGCTAAAACGCAAAAAAGCTGCAAACTGGTGCTCTGGTGAGGCGGTCTGGCGGTGGGTGGCACAGGGATTTGGGCAGTGGGAGCACCCACCCTCTCCGTGCCCCCAACCCGAGACCTCTCCTCAGTGCCCAGCATGGGGGGCTCCTTGGCCACCTGCCCATTTGTGTGAAACGTGAAGGACCGTCTTCGATGCTCCTTCGTTTAAGCCTCCCAAGGGGTTTAGAAGCCCCCAGGGGTCCCCATCTCCCCAACCCCACACCTCCTTCCCTGTGGAAAACGCTCCCCAAACATACCATGGCCCCTTCCCCCTCCACACCCCCCTCCTTCCTCTGTTAGTTATTTGGGTTCACACTTCTTCACCTCAGTGCGTGCCTTTGCAGGCAGCCTGCACAGTGGCTGTTTGTTAACAAACTGTCAATAAGCATATGGCTTTGGGGAAAAACAGTGAGTTTTGCATGCAGGCTGCTTGGGCCAGCGAGGCCGGGTACAGCTCTGCTTCAGGGAGCCGGCAGGACGTTTGGGGTGAGCAGAGGGCTGTCGGCAGCAGATGAGCCGGAGCTGCGAAGGCTTTCTGAGCCTGGCTGGCAGCGCTGCCACCGAGGGATGGCAGAGTCCCCCCGACCGAGCATGGGGATGCAGGGATGTGCTTTTGTGCAAACCTTTCCCTTGCCCTCTCAGGCAAAGCAAAAGTGATGCTGGTTTGCTCCTCACCCAGGGCAACTTTGCAGAAAGTAATGGCGCTTTTTAGTGGTGTTGTTTTCTCTTTCTCCCCCTCTTTTTTTTTTTTCTTTTTGTCAAATATCTGTGTCACTGAAATGTTTTAATGAGGAAATCGTGGCTGTGGAAAGGTCAGGAGATGAAAAGCAGAGCTGATTTTAGAAATAACGCCCAGTTTTACTGCGCGGCCAACTCCCAATGCGTTTTGAGATGAAAGGGAAAGAAAAGCTTCACAGCATTTAAGCAATAAAAGTACTACAAGGAAAAGCTCTTTCACAGTCTTTGGCTGGCATGACGGGGTGGTACATATACAGGGAAAAAACAAACAACTTCTTCAAAGCAGTGTAGGATGTAAAAAGTAACACGCACAGAATCAATACTTGCCGGATAGATGTATATATGTGTGACTTGGTATTACATATAGTCATAAGCAGATGCAGGGCCTGATTCTTCAGGCATGTTATGCAAATGAGGAACTATTTTATCATGAACAGTTGAGACGATCATAAATTGGACTGATTAAGCACATGGTTAAATCTGAGCAGGATTTAGTTCACGTACTTATTCCTATATAAGCCTATATTCCATCAGTGTAAAAACAAATTACCCTAATGTGACGTTAATATCTATTTGCTACCATCTGAGATCTTTTAAAATGGTATTTAATTTCTTAATATTCTGAGACTTTTTTCCTTAAAAATTTCATGTATCATTAGAAAAAAGTCTAGTCTAAGTCACAAATGCATCCTTTTTCTCATGTATATTTGATACCAGGCTCCAGTCTAATCTGATAAAGTGCACTTTGCCTGTGGTGTCTTACAATAAGCTGGCTGCATTAGTGCCGGGAAAAATCAATACCGATTTATAATTTACCATCGCAAAAACCTATCACTTTTTATGACCCTCCATCCTGGCTCATTAATATTACATTAAAACACACACACACCCCACTGCAACAGGGTGAAATTGTAAGCTTGTCAGGTTTGCAGTCATAAAGAAAGCTTTAATTGGTCTTAGTTTGGGAATTCAGCATTAGATTTTGTTTATTTGTGTGATTATTATTTTTTAAAAATCTTCCTTACTTTCGGTGGATTTCTAAAATGCATCCTGGTAATGCATCGATTTCTCAGCCAACATCTCCTTTCAGTTTTCTTTTTTTCTACATGAAGACATGGTTTTCAAATAATGGCTATCCCTCTAAAATTTCAGCAAGGTTAGGTAAATCACTTGGAGGCATTACTTGTTTGGGCTTTGCACTCTTGACTGGAGGTGATGAAGTATAACAGGTTCTATCCACCGGTAGTATATTTATTTTTCTAATCGTGGTTGGATTTTTGTTTGTTTGCTTTTCACCAGAGTTCTAGAAGACTGTTCTGGGGCAAAATGTAGAAATCAATTCAGTGTATGTTATACCACTTATCTCATAAAATGCTTTTCTTTCCTGAGCTGGCAAGAGCAAAGCGATCAGTCGGATGCTGTTGGCCCAGTCCTGCAGGGTACCAACGGCCCAGTGCAGTTTACAGAGCACCAGCATCTCCAGCTGATTTCAGTGGGCCTAATAATTTCTTCTCTCCAGTGCACACGGAGGATGACAAGAACTGTGAAGTGTAGAACCAACAGTGAATTCAGTTTTTTTCTTACATATTTTAGAAACAAAGTTTAAAAAAAATCAAAACAAACCAAAACAATACTTTCCCCCCGCAAAGAAAATTAAACCAGTTTCATACTCATGTTTTTAGACTCCAGAACTCCTTATATCTAAATTCTTTCCAGATAATGTCAAAAATAATGATGTCAGTGTTTATATTGGCAACGGAAAGGTGCTCTTTATTTATTTCGTACTATTCCCAGAGAGTTTCCAGGGATTTTTTTTTTTCTTGCTAATATCATGGAGATTCCATCTAACAAGAGGATTCATTCACTTTCTTTGTGCATAAAATGTTAAGGAATAAATAGGTAAATGGTACGTTAACTCAGAAGCTAAAAAAAAAAAAAAAAAAACAAAAAAACCCAGGAAATTCAGTGTGTTCTCAAGTGTGCAGTAGATCCGCACCGTGCAGCAAGTACATGTCGTGATTGGGTTTTTAAAAGACGTTCGCCTCCCCACTGACTGACAGGGCCTATTGATTTTTTAGGTTTCTGCCGTCATCAGTTTTCAGCCTCACAGCGGCCATATGTCGAGGTCAGGGCGCGCGGGGGCTCAGGCAGGCAGCCTTCGCCACATCCAAAAGTGAAGGGCCGCTGAAAGAAAATCAATCATGTCATAAGTGGGAAGCATCAAAAATTTTCCCCCTGTATGGCCAGGGCCCATCAGGCTGTCTCCACTCCCCAGCGAAGGTTAGGCATCTGTCAAGCCGGGCTAGGTGAAAAGTATTAGAAATGCCAGTTAACCCGTGGTACGGCTGAGCGGAGCTGCGCTGCCTCTGCCTTTGTTTGCCCGGGGAATATGACAAGGTTAGCATTTTCACTTAATTTTTGAGACAAGAGAGCTCCTTCCACCACCACCCCCCCGCCAGTTAATCTGCAGAATATACTGCACTGGCTCGTTTTTTGGCAACCGATGGTGAAACGCGCAGGAGTCGGTCTGTGCGTGGGCATGAGCTTGTGTGCGTGCACAGACACGGGCACGCGCGGGTATAAAATTCATCCATTCACGTGGATGTTTTACTTTCTTCTGGGAAGTCAGCACGATCTGTTCATAAGCTCCCCAAACGTGGTTCTGAAATGAAGCATCACCACAGGAGCACAGCTTTTTGAGCAGAACGTGTAAGTTTTCAATGGTTTTTGGTGGTGGTGGTTTTTTCCCCCCCCATTAATGATAAAATGATTTGCTCCTGCCCTGCGCTGATCTGGATGTTGCTCGACTCTTGTTTCAGAATATCTTCACTGAATTGACAGTAAATATTTCCATTGTTCCACTAATTGGGGAAAATATATTTCATGCACTCTGTGAAAGTATACTGCTGTGCTGTATGATTTTAATCTTTCTCCTCCTTGTTCCATTTAAAATCCATACAATTAGATTGTGCAATTATGCTAAATAATCGATCTTCTGTATCTTGTTTGCCACTTACATGCTGCCTCTCACAGAGAGGAAAACATATCTGAGTATGTCCACTAAATTTGAAATACTGATTTGGTAATACACTGGGATATTTAAGATTATGTTGGCCATCTTTCAAGCTTTCTGATTGCTGATCATGTGCCCTGAGGAATATTGCAGTAGGCTATGGATAATAGAGTGTGTGTGGATTTATTGTTAAGCAATTAGGCAAAAAGAGAAAACAAATTTATCAGCACAAGAACGGGAGCATAGCCTCATTTTTTTTTTGTTTTTAATTCTGGATGAAGAGCAGTGCTACTTTCAGGGAAGGTAGACTTGGTTGTTTACTTTAAAAAAAACCAAACCCCAAACCCACACATTTTCCTTGTTTGAGGCCAATTATGTATCCCATCTCCATGTGCTAGTCTTGTTGACTTTGCTGAATAGAAATACCTCTTCCATGAGTGATGCTGCCAATTTAAACTCTTGAGGGGAATCTTCCTGCGAGCGTTTGTCAGAGGAGTGGAGCGGCAGCACAGCTTACTCCAGAACTTGTCCCACGTGCAGCAGATGATCCCAAGGAGATGATGGGATGGGGTCTGTGAATTAGACTGAAAGCTGTGCTGCAGCTCACCACTTCAACATTGACTTTTGCCGCCTGACCTGAGATGTGTACTTCCTAATAAATGTTTTAGCTCTCTATGCTTCAGTGATTACACTCTCCATTGAATACAGATAAAAAGACAAAATGTTTCTTTAATCAGTACTGTGATGTGAGACCATTAAGGTAATAGTGCTTGAAACTATTAGAATCTTGAAGATATTGACTGGCTTGTTTTTGGCGTTGCAATTATAATTGTATTTTTAGGCTGTGTTATATGGTTTTATAGTAGTTATTCTAACACAGAAGGCTTCCCTGTCCAGGGCCTTAACTGTAGGGAGATACACAGGGGAAGAAATTTTGCAGCCCTGAGCTGCAGGTGCAGCTAGCAGGTGACCTAATTGGGACCGATATAATTTGGTTTGAGAGTGTGCAAGGAAATTCAGGTCATCCCTCTGGAATCTGCAGTGAATAAGCGTAGACAGATTTAAGGGGAAAAAGTGTTTGAAACCCTCCTCAAAGTGTATTTTAAGCTCTTGAAGCATTATGGGGAAGACTGGTGACAAAAGTTATCTTTTGTGAATTTAAGCCAGAGTCTCCCCTCTGCAGGCATGTATCCCCCCGTTCCCTGAGGAGCGAGGGTCTCCAGGTGCAGAGCACTCCAAACTTCATCCACTAACACCAGTTATCCTGACTTGTAGATGCAGAGAATTGAAGTCCAGAAGAGACTGTGGATGATACAGTCTGACCTTCTGCTTAGCACCCCCCAGGAAACTCACCCCTTCGCTACTACATCCAGCCTGTAACATGTAACCAACCCCTCTCTTGGGAGGATAAGCTGGACACCTCCTGTGAACACGTGTTTGCAGTGACTCTAGCAGGGTCATTTCCACCAGCGTACACCAGTGGTAACTTCCTCCTTTCCAGTGGCAATGCACTGATGTGAGAAGAGCATCAGGCACAGAAATTCTTGCTACACTGAGTTATGGGTATCTAACTCGGAAGATATCATAACTTGCATAAAAAAGTTAGAGCTTTCCTATCTTTCTTTCTAAATCTCATTTAGACATAGATTAAAACGGTTTAAATGTGTTGCATTAGGCATTTGGATTAGTTTAGTTAAACCAATGCCCTTTGCAGTATCAGCAGGCTTATTGTGAGGTTGAATTTGATGACATATTTACGTGACATGGTACAAACCATGTTCGTTAGCTTTTAGCTGGTACTTAATTCCAGTTTTTAAGAAAAATACAAAGTAAGGATGGCAGCTAGCATTTTAGAATTGCTCTAGGTTTGGTGCATAGGCTGAGCCTACTCAGCGCTCTGGTCGCAGCTGCTGTGCCTAGTGCGGTGTTACAGTCATGACCACTCATGATCCGTGAAGCAAGAATTACCCTGCTGTGGTTGGTGTAGTGGAGCTTTGCAAGACGCAAGCCAGCAGGCATCTGGACGTTTTGATTTCTAACCTCTAAGTCGAGCAAAGCTGGTTTTGTCACTGAAAGGCTGCATTGAGTGAGGACTGTTTCTTGGTGTTTCAACTAGAGTCTGATTCACCTGTACAGAAATAGTTGGCTCCTAGCCCCAGAGTTTCATTCCAGGCACAATATTTGCTTCCCAAGCGAGAATTAAAGTATTGAGATAACAAAAATCAAAAGCAGTGCCTCAAAGTCATCTGGTAGCACCAGCTATAGCTCCTGGAAATTGTAGTGTGTGTGTATGTATGTCTGTGCGTTTGTGCACACACATGTAGAACTTGCTATTTGCTGCATGTTTTTTTGTGCAGCCACAACTGCTTGTTCTTTGAGGGTCTTTATCCCCTCCACAATTTCCTCTTGAGGGTTTGCTGGAGGCTGCCTTTGAAGATGGATCGGTTAATGTCTCAGGCACTGTACTTTGAAGATATGAAGCACCATGGAAGTGTTGTTGTTATGATTGTTCTTTATCAGCCAGAAAATGTTTCTGAAGAACATGAGCCAGTCCCTTCCCACTGACACAGACTACCTTGGCTCTCCAATCCACCTGACATGGGTCAGAGGTGGCTTCTGATGGTTACGCCCAGGCATGAGTGGGATGCTGGCTGTGTTACTTCATTCTGGCTGTTCATGTTTCTCCTCTTATATCATTAGTCCACAGTATGGACCACCGTGTGGGCTGGGTTTGGCTAACGGGCATGCAGGAGAGGACTCAAACAGCCTTTGCTATTTAATCTCAAGATACTGTTGTGCAAGCATTTACCTGGGGTAGCTGTCAGCTCTGCAGCTCCTGCTCACCCAAATCAACCTTTTTATTTCTTTCAGAGCTGGCATGTTGTAATGCTGCAGTCTGCAGNTAGTTGTGTGGGCAGTCTCCCATCTTCTCATCTCCCTTTCCATTTCCTTTCCTTCTTCCACTTCTTCCTTTTTTCCTTTTTCCTCTTTCTCATTTTTGTCTGAAAAACATTGCTGCTGTATGTGCAATAACATGTTCCAAACTTTGTTTCAGCCCTATTAAAACAATAAATTCTGATAGTTCCATAGAAGCTGTTTAAGATCTCTTGGGCCAAAAAAATTCCATTTTAATGAAAAAAGTCCCTGAATACAGATTTACAAAATATGTTTCAGGACTATTATGGCCTTCTGGGTAAATAATGTTCATTTAAAAAAAAGTCTTTATAACACATATTGTAAAAGTGTTTTAAATATGATTTTTTTTTTTATAGTAGACCATGATAGGTTCTAAAGAGCCATTATGATTTATCAGGGAAATCATATACCTTTCTTAAAAATTGTCTTTTAAATACTCATTCTGCAATTGTTGCAACTGTGATGCATTTCTAGCATAGGGGATTTTTTTTTTCTGCACTATTTCCCCCCCAACTAACATAAAAGGCATGTGGAAACGTTCATTTCTGTCTCTTTCTAAAACAGAATGTGATGGCCTGTCTTAAATGATCCAATGATTGGAAACTCCACCTTTAGGGTGCAATATGCTTTTCTAAAATCATCCATTTTAAAGGGCAACTGATGTATAACTCTTTCCTGAGACAGCCTTGTCACATCGCATGACATTACCTATCTTGCAAGGGCTTGGTACAGCAGGTGACATAATAGGCAACATCTCATTATTTTTTGATTATTTCTGGCATTCATTCAATGTAAGTAGGGACTTCTCTGCATTGACAAGTCATTCCCTCATAAGGCAGGGTGTGAAGAAGGCCTAAAGAGCCACCACAACTTCTCCAGAGTTTGGATGTTTACCTGGGGGGCTCTTCCAGCCAGTTTCTCGGCATATGCAGACCATGTTATTTTTGTACTCTGAAAATTGGGAAGATTCAGGGAATGACTGGAGAGTGCCTCTTCTCCAGCAGCCTATGGTGAAGATCAAAGCAGGGATGGATATGTCATCTGACTGAAGCCTGGTTCACCAGAAAATGTGATTTGAATGCAGATTCTAGGTGTTTCTTTCATTAGAGTCAGTGCATCAGAGGAGGAACTGGGATGAGCTGCGGGGAAATGCCCACAGGCGATGGGGAGAGGAGAAGGCTCCTGCCAAAGACTGTGTGAGATGTCCTCAATTATACGGACACCTTCAGGGCAGTCACTTCTCTCCCAGTACTCCCCACTCCTCCATGTGAGCACTGTGGTTTATACAGGGTTTTCTGGAGAGTCAGACCTGAAGCCTTGTATAACCTTTTTCTTTCCTCCATCAGTTGACTGAGGCTGGGAGGTAACCCAGTCTCTCACCAGCCCTCCTGAATCTGTGTCACATCTTTACTACCTACTTCAGTAAGGAAACGAAGGGAAAGGATCAAAGGAAGTGTCAGTCTGGAAAAAGTCCTCACAGAGCTAGAGGGAAGGGGTTGTAACGATTCCAAATTTTGCTGGAATGAAGTAGCATTGCAAAGAAATTGGAGAAAGTGAAATATTTGTACTACGGTCACACCTGGGACACCAGATGAGTGTTGCGGCCCCAGTGTGCCAGATACTGCACAAGCAGAGAGCAGATGCTGCAGGTGTCCTGGCACTGGTGATTGCTGTGTCTTCCAGTGGTGCCATAAAGGGGACTGCAAGGTGCTAGATCAAGACACACAAAAAATACAGAAAATCATAATCCATACAAGAATAACTCATGGGAAAAACACATTATCTTAGTTTACAAGCAACTATCTGTAAAATGAGATAATTGCCCATTATGTAATAGATCTGAGCAATAAAGCTAAGGTATGTGCGTTTGAACAGTTAATAAATGGACTTATTGCAGACTGAGATGTTGGTGGTATAATAGATAACGGGGTTAAAGGAAAGTTATTCTGAGAAGTAGACTAGTTTTTTTCAAGGACACTGGGTATTTGTAAAACTCCAGAAAGTTATTCTTCCCAAATGCAAGTATCAGCAGGGCTGAGAAGAACTGATGGGTGATTAATTAAGGATGCATGCATCGAAGTATTAGGACAGAATACAAAGATTTAATTAAAAATCAGATGTATTTTTGCAATCAGTGTAGAAGTGATCACAAAACAACAGAAAAATGTCTGACATAATGTTAACAGCAGCATGTGTGCATACCCTGAACTAACTGCAGTAAACTTCAGAAGGACCTGTTCATGGCTATTTAGAAAACAAAGTGTGATGATGAGGACGATGCAGGATCTGAGCTTTCTATGGAATAAGTGAAGAGTTTCCAAAATAAAGTTCTGTAAAATCATAGACATGACAAACAGTGCAAGGCTGGGAACAGGCATCTCATTTTTAGAAAGCGAAACTGAACTGTTATGCAGCACAGCGAGTAACTTCGAAATAATAGGTTGCTGAGACTGGATGTCCAGGTGAATTGACAGCAGGTAATCTATAGTTCATGAATGGCTTATTTCAGTAGTTCCCTTTGACGTGTCAGGTCAAGAATGCAGAGCTCAAGCATTGACTTTCATATTGGTCAGCTGAAAAATCAGTATATGTTGCAAGGTGTTTAATCTGGAGAGAAGATGAAGCTTCAGAGGATCCAAAACAGCAGCACATGATGCTTTCCTGATGCAGTAGGTCTTGAAATGTTTCATCACAGTTGCTAGTTTGGGGGCTTGTCAATAGACAACTGCTTGACGGTAACATCTAATGAGTCTTTGGGTATCCTGGTAGAGCTGTGGAGCTACAGAGTAGTTGCACTAACTTGTGTGTATGAGTGTGAGCAGGCATGTGTATAGGCACATAGGAAAACTTTAAGAAATGATACAGTGTGGTAAAGAATGCTCAAAGGGGACTCTCCTGGTAGGTGGGCATGTAAACAGAAAGCAGCTGGCAAACTTCCTACAGTAATAGCCACAACGTTTGCTCTGTGGCCCAGGACCCTGACCTCATCTTGGCATCAACCCAATGCCAACCAGACTGAGCAGGATGCTGTTGGGTCTGGCTCTTGACCCACAGAGCACAAACGAAGCCTGATAGCCCGTTATTGGCAGTGGAGGGGCAGAAGCTGGGTATGCCAGCAGAGTTCCTCTGCAGAAGGGTTGATTTAAGGGTGTTCCCCTGAACACCCTTCCCCGCTGAACCTCAGAAAAACCAGTTATGTAGAGTGGGGCTTGTTTCAGCCCATGCCAGCGTTGTTCCCTGGAGCTGTGGGAGTCATTTTAACTGGTATCAGGGGATGTAAAGGGAGGGGGCATGGCATCTCTGTGGGGTCTTAGGATCTGTAGCAGCAGCGCTTCTCATGGTACATTCTTGGACCCCAAAATGCCTTCCACCAGGGATGAGCAACCTAGATTTCACTGGCTGAACTCTCCCTTCCCATGGGACCTCTCTAAGGGAGGTAGCAGTCAAACCTCGGAGCTTTTTATGTACCTTACAGAGTTTCCATCGTGCCAACCCATCTGGGAAATGCTCATGAAAGTAACTTCCTAAAACACTGCACACGTCACAGGCAGTGGCCATGGCAGCTGAAATGCAACCACGCTCTGAAGGATTTTTTTTATGAGCCACCTCCGCCTTTGCAGACTAAACTATCACAATAAAATGTAAGACGGGTAATTAATAATTGTGCCAGTGACCTTGAAAATTAATATTGTTTGTTATTCCTGTAAACAAACTGAGTTTCCTTTCCTTATTATATTTTGTATGGTAATTTGGCATAAACACTCCTTTTCACATAATTTCCCCAGTTGACTTTTGTCTCCTTGGTAATTTCCGGCTTTAATAAAGAAAACCTAATTAAGAAGGAGCTGTTGATTGGTTTGCTAGTGTAATTAACACAGGTGATGCTAATGAGTTTCAATGAAACCAATGGTTTATAGGGAAAAATAAACAGAGTTGTGCTGCATATGGTGTGAGTGATATCTGCACTTTGGGAAGATATTATTGTGATTTTCAAGCCTCATGTGAGTGGTTTGCGAACATGGGCGGGGGAGATAAAATGTTTTATAAGATTCATTAGTGGTGTTAGACCAAGTTGAATAAGCTTCATGGCTTGGGTATATTAAAAATCAGTTTTTTCTGACCTCATTAATAGCATGTGAAGTTTTATCTTCCTGAGGGAAGGAAGAAATGTTAACTTTTTCCTGTTTTGTCTGTGTTGAATCGGCAGTACGGCTGATGCACTGTGCTGTTGCGTCCTGGCTCTGTGGGGCTGTTGGTCACCAGCCCCCTGAGAATGGTGGGGGGTGTGAGGGGGAACCCCACTGCCCCCGTTATCTCTCTACTCCCTACACAAAATAGAAAAGGCTGGGGATAAAGCTGTGCAAGGAGCTTTGGGGTTTTGTGATTTCCTTGTTGTCATGTCACGCAGTTCTCTCAATACTTTTTTTTTTCCCCCCGACTATGAGAGCAGAATTTTGCCCCATGTATTTAAGTCAACGCAAAATGTGAAATCTTTGTTAGTGGGGGTAAGTGCAATGTGAAATTCTGAATTTCTGCTAGAAATATAAACGCTGTAACATCATGCTGCTACTGTTTTTTGTGTGACAGTTTCTTTAGCAGGAGACGCTTACTTTTGTAACAACATTGACAACATTTTATAGTTGGTCTATATTTCTAAGAGGCATTTGTTGATTCCTGATTTACATAGCTTTCGTTCCACAAGGCGAAATAGAGTTATGTTTTATATTTCAAGGGTATGGTCTTTTGTTCGTTCCTGTCCTTTACATCTCCTTTTTATTTGTTTTTTTCCTTTTTTCTTTTCATTTTCATCTCATTTTTCATTGTGATTTAGTTAATTCTTTTTTTCAGCTCATGCTACACTTTGTCTTGTCTATTGCTATGTGACAGAAAAGCCAGAGACATTCCATGTCTGGCAGTACACCTCCAGGGACATCTTTTGAACTCTCATAATTTGTATTTATTGCCACCCACTTTGTAAGTTCACAGTTTAATTTGCCAGCAGTGGCAGTGTTAGGCCGACACAGTAAAACAAGATAACGTTAAAATGTCAGAACGAGAGGGGGCATGAATGATGCATTACCCACTGCTAGAACTTGCACTTGTCATGCCTTTCCACCAAAGTGATGTTAACTACCTTTTGAGAGCCTTATCTGACTGGTATTACTCAGAAATAGGATCATTAGTTCACTGCTCTGATTAGAAGGTTGCTATGGTTGATTAACTCTTCTGGAACTGGGATCACGGTGGGAACATAACATGAATCACACTGGATTATGCATCTAGAACTAATTTTATAATTATTTTTTGCATTTATTTATAGTTGTTTACATATATATTTCCTTAATTTACTCCTGGGCTGGCAGAACTGAGGGTAGAGGGAAAAAATTGAGCATATTTTAATGGAAACATTCAAGGTAGATTTCAGTTGAGCTGTTTCTCCTTCAGCACAGTGTGTTAACGGTGACCTGTTATGCAAATTACTATAAAATCAGGAAAAACTGCAATTTGATGTGGTTCCTAGAGTTGCACAGATAGTGTTAGTTAAAGCCTCAGCAAAGAGTGACAGCCAAAATCAGACCCTCGTGTCAGGTGCAGAAGAATGCATTGCTACCAGTACTGGGGGCTGCAGAAAAGCCAGCCAGGGGGAGCGTAAGGGGGTCCCTCTCAGAGGAACATCTCGGGGACCATCTGATGGTTGATGCTGGTTTTCCTAAGTGCTTCTAAAGTGCTGCCTTGCGAATGATTTCCTGAATTTGCAAAATGAGCAGAAATAAATGCACTGCAAATTTTTTTTTTAAACTAATAATAAAAAAATTTTGCTACAGCAATATTCCCACAACCGATGTAGGAATTTATTTCTGAATGTTGTTCCTTTGGCTTCTTCACTGTAGGGATTCCTTGCCCATTATGACTCCAGATACCATAATGGACAACTAACATTAGTGTTATACTAAAAAAAAAAAAAAAATCCTTGTGATGTGGACATTAGCAAAGGTGCATTAGTAAGAATAATGTCTCCTAGCCCAGCAAGTGCATGTGCGCAAGATGGCTCTTTATAATTTCAGTGCTTCCTCCTGTATGCAAACAGTTTTCTATATTGGCCTATCTGATGCAGGCAATTTCAGACGGAGTTCAGGCAGTACACCTGAAGACCTGACTGAAATACCTAATCCTCCGCCGATGTTATGTAAAATGGCTCTGATCCAATCATCTTTGTAGTCAAGGAGAGCTGGATCAGATCCTAAAAGATGAAGGGCCAAGATGGATACAATTTAATTGAGTGAATAGCATGACTGATTCCTACAGTTACATATCTGAGTAAAATGAGGAGGCTTTGGACAACAATTAGCTGAAAAATGCGGTTTGAAAAATGTGGTTTGAAAAAATACAATAACACTGTTGACAGTGACTTTGGAGAGTAGATTTTGGCTGCTGAAGAAGAGATTTTGCTTTAATGATAAGAAATAAAGATTTCTTCATACTAGAAACATGTTTTAATGAAGTTGAGACATCTTGAGGCAGAATCTACAGTTGCCTTCTGCCATAGATTTTGTGTGGGTGCATTAGAGATAAGTCCAAATTTTATATCCCCTACTCAGTTCTTCCTCAGACAATGATGAAAGAATTACTCAGACTTTGGTCATGACTTCATGGGGACTGTTCACAAGAGGACGGTCCTCAGAACTGAATCATGGTTTATAGTTAGCTTTTTCATAGTCAGGTACCCACCACTGTCCTTTTCTTGCTGGGTTTAAAAGGCAACCTGTAGATGAATTGACAGTTGCTGCTTCTTTTCTGGCTACATCAAAATCAAACACAGTGTAAATCAATGTTGCATGTCTGCAAAGGAGCTGGTGTTCTGCAGGGCTTGTCTTACTAAGACAAGCTCGAGAGATGGAAAAGCAGATGTAACTTCTACCTGTTGCTAAAACAAGCCCCATGAGTACAAAGCCACAATTAAAGAGTGGTGCAGCACGTAAGATTTTTAACTGTCACACTGCGAGTATGGATGGAGTATGGTCCTGGCTTTATAATCCTGGCACTTCTAGTTTTGAGGGTGGTATTACTATAGGAGCCTCTTCATGGGTTGCATTTGAATGGGAGTAACTATACCAGCTTTTTCGCATGGAATTGGGCCCATATATTGTAGTTTGGAAATCTTTTTTTTTTTTTCTTTTTTCGCCCTCTTCTCTTTTTTTAAATAAATATAATAGGTTCTTTTTGGGTTTAAAAATATCCAGGCTGCCTTTGGAAATGGTGAAGTTGGGCATGATCTGAAAAGACCTCTTTTTATTAAAATTAAATTAATTTCTGAATGAAATGTCTTACATTTTAGATGTGTTTTAAGTAAGTGTTGAGAAAAGGCTGTAAGGGCAGAGCTGATGCGTTAGGCTGACAAGACAGACCTGAAATTTTTCCTCATCATGGCAGAAGGTTTTTCAGGGACTAGAGGATCTCTCTGTCCTTGCAAAACAATTATTGCACCTGTATTATAGAGTTGCTCAGCAGCCCCTCTCTCTGAGCTGTCTTCTTGCTGCACTTTCTGCATTGCCCAAGTATTCTCATGTCTTGTGTCATATGGAAAAAGAAAGAGAACAAAAAAGAAAGTATCACCAATTTTTGCCTACCTTTTTTTGCTGTGAGCCAAGGCTTTTGCAGCACCATTAGGATGTAGATTATCATATTTAAAACCTGTGATGACACCATTGTACCCATCTGAATGATTAATCTGCTCATTAAAAGAGTGCCGATGGGCTAGTCTAATTGGAACATGGATCTTCTTAAAGGACGTTGCAGGGTCGGGAATAGGAAATATTACTCATAACATAAAGTAGGGATTAATTATGCTACTAAATACTACTGTGTGAAATTTACATATGGGTCTGGTCATTGGTGAGGGGTTAGGAAAAGTGTAAGCATCCCATTTTTATAACCTTAAAAATGTAGGTGGTACGTTCATGGCAAATCTTAACCCCTTGTTATTTCAAAGGTAAGATCTGCTCAGATGCCATGGGAAGGGCAGGAACACAGCTTCATATCAATTAATCACTACTGCTTAAATTGAAATGCTTTTCAATGTGCAGGCTGCAGCAATACCTCTAGTACCAGCAATGGTTTCTAACTGCGGATTACTGTGAAACGCAGCCCTTCCTCTGCACCACCAGAGGCCATGGTGGTGTGGTGCTGGGGTCAGTGAAGCCCAGTGGGCACTGCATGGAGCCCCTTAGATTCCTCTCTGGAATTGCACTGGCCTTGTGAGTGCTTTGGCTGCGGTCTTAGCTTGGAAGTGGGACCAATCATTTAATTACAGGAAATAGGCATTGTTGCTCCAGTCTGTGATGGTACATTTTGCCTCTTCTCAAGTAGTTCTTGGCAACTGCGTTAGGGAGTATTATTCAGTTGCATGGATGGCTTTTACTGTGTGTTTCTGTCTCCCTGTGGTTGCTGTTGGGAGGTTGCTTTAGCTATGGATTGGCAAACGCAACTGTGGAGCTCTGCTTTTCCTGAACTATCTTAGGCAATGTATATTCTTGTTCAGAGTCACCAATCTCTCACAGCAGTGGTAGTCTATATGCTCTTTCTGAATTAACAGATGTCTTTATCCTACAGTTGCACTGTCAAGGTGACCTTAATACCAGTTTGGGCAGAGATTTAGGAATCAGTGGAGTTTGGATAAGCTGCAAATCAGGAAAAGAAAAAGCGAGAGTATCATGCATGAAACGCCTGTTATTTTTTAATGGATTTTGTCACCTCTGAAGTAGTGATGTGCTATTTTATTGAGATTTTGCAGGTGAGATGAAACCAATTCTCCAAAGAATTCTGTATTTAAGCTGGGATCCTCTTCTACATCCCATATCTCCTAAATCCCTGGGCAGTTCCCTATCCACTAGATCTTCCTCTCTGGATATTAATCAACACTGCAGCCAGTCCTTTGGAAATCAATTTTTTCGAAGTTGTTATTTCTTAAACCTCACAGGATCACTCTCCCTCTAATATGTGAATATATAATAAGGACTTCTTATGCATCTGAAAAAGGGAGGCAAACCAATACGGTCTGTTTCCTTAGCGAAAAGCCCCTTGAATTGAATTTAAAGGACTAATTCCCCTAAAACTAGCTTTGAACCACATCATAGCATCCTAAACATTGACAGAATTTGAGGATTGCCCATTAGAGAAAGCATGATAGAATTATCTTTTCCCCCGTAGTCAATTTTAACCATGATATCTCAATGTCCCGTCAGAGTTAAAGATCCAGCAAACCTCTACTTAGGGAATTTCAATGAAATTTGAAGGGGTCTACTTGGTGGGTGGGGGGATGGTCCATGCATTTGAGGAACAGTCTGGATGTATGTAGTTAAATGTATAAGCATCTCTGTCTAATTCATTACTCCAGTATCTGGTCACTGGATAAACATCCAATATGTAAGACAATATTCACAATGACGAAACCCAGGATGACTTTCCCAGTTGTACAGCTGGAGAAAATGAAGCATGGCAGGGCAGGCCTCGAATGACTTGTACGAGGTTACAGATGAGCCTGTGGCAGAGCTGTGAAAAGTGAATCTGGCTATCAAGCATTTGTGTAGATTTGGTGAGATGCCTTCCCTCTCTAGAGCTACACGAGCATTTAAGTGTTTTGTTGGATGGGGGCCTAGATGCTTTTAGGGTTTGTTTAGAGAGCTGTTGTTTATTTTAAAGTACTTTCCCCCGCTAATTTACAGGTCTGTTCTTGAGGTCTGCTATGGAAAGTCCTACCTTATGGAAAGGGCTTCTGTATGTCGTAAGACACTGAAAGACCTTTGGGATCCACTTTCTGATAAAAGCTCTTGAGAATGGAGCAAAGGAATGGGTCACTTGTCAGTCAGCACAGGCAGACTGGCCCCTAAAATGGTTCTTGCCCATACCCAGATACTCCAGGGGCTGGTTCTGCCCAAAGACACGGATCGTGGAGGCAGGGATCCAGCTAGCTAACCAGATGGCCAGGATTCACTGAGCATGCTTGTGGTGCAGAGCCTCCAAAGACTCTGGCAGCCTGCCAGTGGATATATATAGCAATTTGCTTGGGGGATGGAGACGGGGGAATACCAAGCTGCTTATTGGCCATCAGAGTGGGAGCTGTTAAAAAATATTGGCTCCATAATTGCATTTGGCCTCCCCAGTGGCGGAGGCTGTAATCCCTGTGGAAGCTATTTTCAGTTTTTAATTTTTTTTTCAATAGAAGACCCATTAGAAGAAAAATATGAGAGTTTTTCTTTAAAAATAGAGTCTGATGGGATGTTGTAAGTGGTGGTTGGCAAAGTGATCCTTGTATGCCAGGATTCTTCTGTAAGTGGTGAGATCACTTGGATCAGCATGGGAAAATGGGATAATCTACTTCTATAGTAAGTGAAAGCTCTGATACAAAGCATGAGTGAGCTTGTGAAGCATGTCACTGTATGTTTAGCCTCTATGCCTCTAATAATCTTGTACTTGCTTCCTAATAGTTCTAAAATATACAGTAATGCTAAAAACAACTGTTCCTGACACATTTGTCAGTGTTCAGTGAACCCTGATGCTATATGTTGTTGATTTGTGGCTACGGACAAAGAAACTTTTTTCTTTTTTTTTTTTCTTTTTCTCTGTCTTCCTTCCTGTTTTTCAATATTATTATTTTTTATTTTAATAATGACTGTGTGAGATAGATGCTGCATTTATTGATGGGCTATGTTGTTGACAATGTTGTTTACATATTTGGAATGACGCCGCCCCTCAAGCTGCTACAAGCTTATCAAATCATTTTAACTAACTCCCATGCTACCATCAACATTAGTCCAAATCTGTCACAACTGGCAACCTTCAGTGTTTGTTTGAAAAGATGGTTAACAGGTTTGAGTGTCGTCAGAATTGCAAGGCATAAGCAAATAAGATTATTGCGGAGTGTATTGTTAGATGCGTTAAATGGATGGATCACATAGGCCATGTATTAAATTCTTTGAATGTTTTATTAATAATGACACTCCCATGTCCTTTTTGGTTTTCAGGAAAATGGTTTTCAAGTTTTCTCTTCAGTAACTTTCTGAATGTATAGATATGCATGTATATGTGGATAATAGAAATAATTAACACATTTTTCATTATAAATTAAACCTGCTTTTTCAGCACTATGAAGACAAAAGTCTCACAGGAGATACGGGATAAAACTAGGGATAACACAAGTTAGGCTAGGGTTAAATAAAAAATAGTGTATCCTTGACGAGGACCCAATTTAAAGCAAAAAGTTTAACTCCCATACTGCACTAAACCCAGACAAAATAGCTTCCATGGTCTTTGTGTGACGTGGAAGGTGAACATAGAGCATCTTCTGTGATATTGCCCTCTTTGGCTTACAAAGTGTATTAAGTTACGTGAATGGAGAAAGTTTTGAAACAGGCCTTAGAGTTTGACATAATATCTCTCAGTTGGAACCGGTGCTTATTACAGTGAATACCTTTTTTTTTTTTTTTCATGTCCATAAAAGCAATTGGGTGACTGTTAGTGAAGCCGTGATATTGGCAGTCTGTGCCTTGACCTGGGATCTGATACTCTTCCCAGGGGTTCTTCCTTAGGAATGCTTACGGCAGCAATGCTGCTAATCACAAACGAAGAGGCAAAACACCGCTAGCTTTTGTCTCGATGTTAATCAAAAAGTAGTCTGGAGGGCTACGTGGACTGCCTTGTCCCAGAATGGTGGGGAAGTCATCTGTCATGGCATTAAAAATGTTGGCAACATGAAGGTGATCTGAACTCTGTGTGATGTAGGCATCATCCCATAGCTGATCTCTGAATTTAAAGGTGTGGCTGATCTCTGAATTTAAAGGTGTGGCAAAGCAATCGGTGCCACAAATTAGAGTTGTCTGATTTGCATAGATTAATGAGGGAAGGTCGTAGCCTGGTGACAGGTCAGGGGTACCCCCAGGGATTTGAAGAAAAACTTTGATTCTTCCTTTTTTTCCCTTCCATGAAGTAATCGTGCTGTTCTATTGTAAAAGGAGCTCTGTTACTTATAAAGGAAAGCTTGTCATTTAAATTCATCCAAGTTAGGACACCACTGAGCACTGTCAGATGTCAATCACAATACAGCAGGGAAATGTTTTTCAACATATTTCTACCTTCATTTTTCCCTAACACAGAGCAGTGGCATAAAGGGGGTCTCTGAATGTACTTCTTAAGGTTAGATTTTATTTCTTTTCATCTGCAAAGGACTGTTTTTGAAGGTATGTAGTAAAGAATCGTGGTCATTTCTGTGACAGGGAGGGAGGAGAGTGAGGTGAATGTTGTTTATAATATCTTTTCCATTTGGGAGATGTTAGTGGAAGGTTTTTTGTGAGTGCTGAAGCTGACATTCTTTCTTGCTGGAATTGTTGACTGTGTCTCCTCGGCAGAAGTTGCTTTGAAATATTTTGGCTGGAGACTTGGGGTCTGTTCTTTTCACCAAACCTCTTTCACCTCTGTGCTGCTGTCCTACATTTTTGTCCAAGCCTTGTGGAGATTGAATGTTCGCCCTACCTGACATCTGCTCAGGAATGAGATTTTGTACTCTGGCCAGTTCTGGCAGAAGCATCAATTTGATGCCCTTGTCATCAGTTTCACAGGGAAGCCAGGGACTGCATGATTTTTAGCGCTGAGCTCCGGTGACCTGCCAAGCTTAACTGTTGGTGTATGGGGCTGGTGGATTTGGGAGTGCTGGACTGGCAAAGGATTTAGGAGGTGGGAGCAGGGTGATTCCTTCTTTCTGTGCTCTTTATTTTTGCATATCCTCAGTAAGTTTATTTTGATCTGACTTTTCTCAATATCTGTAATAATCATAAAAAATCACAACAATACTTACTGAGAAAAATCTCTCTTTGGGCTGCCACATGCTCTAAAAATTATTATCATAGTTTGCTAAGCCTGCTGTTCTTGAAGATCCTGGTTCGTCTGACGGCCACTGTGTAGGTCAAGGCTTTTTCTCTTGGAAGTGACATAAGACCATGCTGGCATCTGCCCCTAGGAATGAGAGAGGAGGACTGTGTCCATACGGCTCCCAGTCATGTTAAGCAAAGAACAGATGCTGGACTTGTGAGCAGCTTGGTGGCTGAAGACCAACTACAGGGGAGCTTCTGGCAGCTACTGGGGCCAATGGTGCCAGTAGGCGTCACTACTGTCAGTCAATGGCGATTTCTGCAGAGCACTGTCATTCACTGGTGGGCACCTTTTCCTCCAAGAGTCGCTAAGTGAAACACTTTCCTGGTAAGGAGTACATAAAGATGCACATAAACGTAACCCGTTGTTTAAAATATTATCGCAAGCATATGTGTGTGTTTTTTTTTTTTTTAAAATTAGCATTTTTTTTTTTACCCAGCTGATTCTTTCCAGATCCTGCCTAAGTCCTTTTTTTGGCCTTAAGTAAACTTATGTGTTTATTTAGATATGGAAGGATTTTAGGCTTGCAAGATTTGGGATCAACCATGCATTGATCTAAACATTTACTGAGTAGCAGGCAGTTGGACACAGAATACCCTGAGAAAATGATGTTTAATCATGTGGAAAATTTTGCCATTTGCATCAGCACAATGATACGTAGATAAGTGTGCTTTCAGTTCCTCAAACAAAATAAATGCTGTAACTAAATGCTTTATGAAGTTGAACATCATATTGTACACAACTTCACTGTAAAGCCATTAGAAAAAAACACTGTGAAAATCCCCTATTATGCAAAAAGGTGCATGCAATATTTCCTGAGTAAAATGAGATACAGTAAGAGGTATAACTTTATGGCTCATTTTTTTTTCTCCATTAGCGTTTTGTTTACAGAAATTAGGTGAAGTACCCAAGCATAAACCTGCTTGGAAATGAAACAGCATTTGGAATCAGCAGTATATGTGAGCGGGTATCTTAAGTTTAAACAGGTGAGTAGTCGCCTTGACTCACAGGCTTAAAGACAGGCATGTCTTAATAATTGTACTGCACCTTGCTGAATGTGTGTCCAAAATTACAATTTTAGCTCCCTGTTATCCAGTCCAGTGCAATCCAAGCTCTTTCACAACTTTTTGTGGTGAGCTGATAACTCTTAATATATTTTTTTTTTCAGGGACCAACTTCTAAAAGAAAATTTTTTGAAAAGTTGAAGAATCACATTTGCATACTGTAACGGTAGCTTGGGAACGCTGGGAAGAGATTTGTTTTCCCAGAGTATCTTTGTAGGGACAAATTCTGCTCCATTGAGAAAACTTGCTTTGACACTGTCAGAGAAAAGTGCTGTCTCTATTTAAAATAATAGTGTTGAATCAGTGTTAGGAAGAGTAGTATTGAGTCATAAAAACTAATTATCACTGTTCAAAACATTCTCAAATACACTTAAGTGGAGGTTTGTTGCATAAACATACAATTAAAGAAAGAATTTCTGATGGATGCAGGAATACGCAGCTCACAGACTTACTGTTTACTGGTGCAGTTAACAGATGGGTAGGCCAACTGATTCACAGATGTGCAGCTTATAAATATAAACTAACGTCTTACTAGTGATGTATATCTGCAAGTGGCAACAAATTACTTTCTCTTTAACTCTTGGCTGTATAGTGGGGTAGATTTTAATAATACAGTGACTGTCCTTAGAGCTGGTGATGAATGATTAACGAAAATGCACGGCACTTGCTCAGTCTTAGGGTACACTGCTGCAAAGTGCTGGTGGGACTAGTCTTCAGCATTTTTTTTTTTTTTTTTCAGGAAATGTACAAATTTTGTATTCTGAAGCACATCTCATATTTTAACCAACACATTCCTAGCAGATGCTAACAAGGACCACATCACTTTTTGTCCTTGGGTTCCTTTGAGGGGATCAGGGCAGTGGAACAGGAAAGGAAACTGGAATCTTTCCATGTTCCAAAATATAATTTTTCTCTTAGTTAATAAACCCCTATTCATCTACAAACCAATGCACTGATGAAAACACAGAGTTGGGGGGGGACGACTGCATTTCATTGTTATATTTGCTCTTTAAATAATTTAGTTGCAAAAAATCTGAAGGCTGTTTTAGCAGTAATTAATTATTCATTAATGACATGCTAATTGCATGGTACCTTTGAATATTTAACAAAATGCAAAAACAAGCACTCTAGCTATGTTTTTAATGTAGGAGGAGATTTTTTTACTATATTACCTCTTTTGTGGAAAAAAAAATAGACCTCTTTTTCGATGGACTAGGGAAAGTCATAGTAGTGGCCTACTTTCTATTCACTATCTTCAGTCACTCTTTGTACAGTGGAATATAATGTCCTTATCTAGACTTAACAATTGACAGGGTGGCAATCCCTTGACTTTTGTCCAAATGATTTCTCAACAAAAATGGGTTAATTATCGCTCTCCGTAGCTTTTTGAATAACAAAAGGCCACGGTTCCTTTTCTTCTTTTCTTTCCTATTTACTGTATGGAAGCCTTTGAAATGCGATAGTTTAATCGGTGACACCTTCTAACCGGGGATTTCTGAGTGCTGGAGCTCTCTGCAATGAGCTCATATTGCTGTGTGCGAACATTACCATGATTAGGAGATATGACCTTTATTATGCCAAAGCCACCCTGGACTTCAAGGATGAAAATAAAACCTCTCCAAACCTCTCCATGCACTGAAGTAGGTTTGGATTGTTTCACCTCATAAAAGCCAAGCAGTGTGCTAACAATGCCCTTTTAATACACAGACTCACTGAGCTACACTCTCTTGACCAGCTTGTTAAAAATATTAATTGTTAGCTACACCTCGCAACCGTCTTTGAGGAGTGTGGTTAAGTGAGCCAGATGAGAACTTTTCAAATCTTTCTGAGAACTAGCTTGGAGATTTTGCTATTATGCAATAGGCTTTAATAACCTGGCTAGCTATTTCCCTTCAAATATTTTGTTTTGTTGTGGGTTCATGGGTGCAAAATGTAAGGCAAATAGTCAACAGAATTTAGAGCCACCGTCCTTGATTTTGCTCTACTCTGTAATTCCTCAGTGGGAAGATAAGTGACATAGGCACTACTTCAATTTGCATCCTATAGCCTAGATTTTGTTCTCCTTTCTAATTAGTTGGTAACTCCCATTAACTTTAATAGTACTTACAAATATGCATCAGTGAGAGAATAGATCCCAGTAAATCTGAGCATTATTAGGGCGATACAAAATTAGCATGTAGTACACTTCAAGCTCATGCTGAATTTTATAGCTTGGCTGGCTATAAAGGAGTAGAAATGCATTCAGTGACAAGATGAGGGAAAACCAGAAGTACTTAACTAGAAGAAATAGGAATGCTCAAGCATCCTGCATGTGATTGTCTTCCCAAATACTCCTTCAACTGAAGTAACGTAATTGTTTCAGAGCTGGCTCAGGTCTCTCTCCCTCTTTGTTCTGTTGTTTGGAGGATTATTCCGGCATCTGTAGCAAAACTCATTGTAACTGCAGACAGGCTGGGCTTAGACTGTGTAGATCTGACTCTGAACTTGCTTTCTGTACTCCCACTATGGAGAAGAGGCGGCCAGGCAGGCCTCAAAAGGATGTTCCTTTTGCATTTATGAGATTGAATCCAATGGCAGAGAAGGCCAGAAGTAATATAATTTATTACTTGGGTATTCTTTATTCAGTCTTCTGGGAGAAGCATTTGCCCTGTGCGTGCCTGAAAGCATATGGATTAAAAAGTCAGGAAATATATGACAATGAGCTGGGGAGGAAAGTTCAGTTGTGCTCAGGAACTTTGACAGGTACCATCGGTACCACCCGCAGCATCTGCTCTCCAGGTGGGGTAGCACGATTCAATGAAACATTAACCTGGGTGCTAAACCTTGCAAGATGTCTTAGTGATTCCACAGCTACTGATGACTGGTGTGAAGGACTGGCTCCTGTATTTCAGAGCACAACAGAGAGGCATTCGCAACACATTAGACCCCAAAACACTGCTCATTAAATAGAAGCAAGACAGAGAGCTTTACTTTGAAAATAGCTGAAAATTTACCTAGCTGTGAAGCTCTTCGCGCAAAAGTGGCAGAGGAAGGGCAGTTTGCTAGGCTAAGATCTGCTCATGGCAAGACATGAGCCATTCATGGAGTAACAAGTACAATCAGGCCTCTGGGTTCTCCACCTGGGATGGGACATAGACCTACTTGAAGGGACAGACACGTTCTGGGGAGTAGTTTCATGTTCTTTATTTTTTAATTAGAGATACCTATTTTTGGCTGCACAGTTCCCGTGTTACATTTCTTCACCCTGTGGTTAGTGGTCAGAATGTTAGCCTAATGCATATAAAACATGTGGAAATTTATGCAGATGAATTAGGGTCATGGTAGAGAGAGCAATGATGCATTATCCCAGACAAAGTATTCCCAGTCTGCCCTATTGTTATTATTTATTATTTGACATCACCAAAGATACAATTTTTATGCTGTTTGGGCACTTCACAATGCAGACAAAAAGATACAATCCCTGCTTGAGATGGAGGGTAACAAATTAATTTCAGACATGACAAAGCAGGGAGAGGAAGGGTGTAAGGGGGGAGAGGAGTAAGTGGTAGAGGTAGTCTGAAGCCTGTGCACAGCATGAAGGAACAGTGTTTTTTAAACAAGGAATGTTGTACAGGGTAAAAGTGAGTGCTGCTGGGGATAGTGTGGTGCGGAGGGTGGCGATGGTCTTTAGGGTCAGACAGGAAGGGTGGTCCGTGTTACTGATGTGCTGTGGCAGAAGGAGCAGAGAGGTGCACTAGCGGCATGTACTGGTCAGTGTCACTCGTATAAAGCATCATAAAGACTACCACAGCCAAACCCAGGCTTTGCGGGAGAGCACGATTCCCTCAGTCCCTGCACTCAGCCCTGATGTTGAGTCAGGCCTCGTGCTGATGGAGTGTTGGAGAGTTATTGTGGATGTAAATGGAGGTGGTACCCCTTTTTGCAAACACTGAGTGCGGTGCCACTGAGCACTGCACCTGAGCGAATTGCCCTCATGCTGCACTTAGACTGTGTGTCAGCCCAGTGCAAAGTGAGCTATTTTACCACTTCCACCCACTTGCTTCTGGTTTCTGAATGAATTACACCTGATGCGTAATTTACAATGATGTGTCGGTTAGAGAGCTACTCCTGTCACTTAATAGCATGTTTCTGCCACCATCTGAAGGTTTAAGGCCAAGAGGTGCTTTGGTTGCATGGGTGCAAAGGAAAAGGGAACTTGGTCAACCTTAACTTGTAAGGACACTTTTGTTGCAAATGTGACTTTTAATACCAAAATGGCAATTAAATGCCAGGTTTGGGTTCCCGACTGCAATTAAGTGTTTGGATTATGAATTCATATTTGAGAGATTTCGTGGCATTAAATATAACAAATTAAGTGAGGGGAAGGAGCAGGAAATGAGGGGGAAAAAGGTCCTGTTGAAACATATTCAGACATGACATTTCCTTATGTCGATAACCATCAAGGGCTTTGCTTCTCCATCCATAAAGACAAGAATGCCACCTGTCAATCAAAGGGAGAGTCACAACAATAGATCAAGAAAGAACGAAAGAAAAAATGTCTTCTTCCTTTGGAAAAGCATTGGCTGCTTTTTTTGCTGCTGATAATATTCATAATGCTCACATGCAAGCACAAGGTATATATAGGTGGTGTGTAGCTTATATTACAATGCTTCATTTCTTTTTAAAATTGTATTCACCCAGTGGGAGAAATTATACAAATAAGGCATTTCAATCCACTGAAGCACGACCCATATTTGTGAGAGCTATTTTAAAATGCTAGGTTCTTACTTGTGGTGCTCTCAGTCAGAGAGCGCACCCTTTATCAGTATTGAATATTCAGTTTAAAATAAAATCTACTTTTTGCTAATCCACAAAGTAGTTGTTTGGTTGCAGTGTTACCAATCCTTATTTATAAAAGAAAGTTTCTAGTCCTTATAGTTCAGAAAAAAAAGCTTGAAAATAATGTTATTTAATATTGGAAAGTAACACAGCTGCATTAAGTAGATAATCGATAGAACATATTAATATTTTTAATTTGTCTTACATATAGTAAGGTTAACATGACTGGAACAGATCTTAAAGTTTGAAAAAATTAATAAAGAAGAATAAAACATGGATACTGAATACATCATAATGTTTCATATTTGAGAACTTTTCCCATCTAGAGTAATTTGAATTTCTTCATGTTACCATCCTTTGATATTCTGATTAAGTTCTATATTCCCGGCCTATGGACTAGCTTTTCCTAGATGGAGACTAAGCACAAGAGAGGGCCAAACAGCATCTTGTATAATAAACTTCAACTTTGAATATCAACTCGGCACCGATACAGTCAAAATAATGTCAGACGACGTAACTTTTACAGTTCAGTAAAAACCTCCTTGTAGTTTGTGAATGCAAATGGTATCCTGTCTTTTGCAAGCTGACAACACATGACAGGAAGTTGAGAGAAAATAAAACTTGAAAATGAGGGACAGGAAATTAAGACATGAAGCAATTAGATGGGAGCCAGCCGTGCATTTGTCTGGCCTGGGACTAGATTGTGACATTCTTTTGATTGGTGGATCTGAATTTCCAAAAAGACTCACCACCCATGCCCGGTACCATATCCTTTTAAGGGCTGTGCATTTTTGAGCATATGTCTGATACTGTAGGCTTCTGGGAGTGGGGTCATAAGAGTTCAACGGGAATTGAGGAACTGTTGGTTCCAGAGGCCCTTGGAAAGGCTGGACCCAACTGTGCAAGTTCAGTAGTGCTGACTGAAATTCCAGTCTGCAAAAATGTGAAGGTTTCCCATTTAATTTTCTTCTACTTCAGGAGGAAAACAAGTTTTAAACAAGCCTGCCTTTCCCCTCCCCACCCCCCCCAGTGAGAAAAGAATTTCAAGATTAGATGATTCCTCTGTGGTAGCAAACTGCTCTGGTGCACAGATCATCATGGTTCTAGTCTTTGCTGTGCCTAAGATCAAGGATTTGAGCCCAGGTTTTAAACATTTTGGAGTAGAGTCCTCAACCCGGTAGCTCTTTTAGACAGTGTCCTCTTTTTGCTTTAAAGATCTACTTAGGGTCCAAGGTGCATGAAAAATTTGTACAAATGTTTGCAAGAAGTGACACCACTGAGAAACTTTCATTTGTCAATGTAAAATGTGCTGCTGAAAACCTAGCACTGATCACTTGAGAATCTGTCCCTGACCTGTGTTTTGAATATCTGGAGCATGTTGAATGATTGTTGGCAGTCACGGTGACTTTAGTAGGACTGTGTCTCCACTGTGAGGCAATTCTGTGCCCTGCCTGGGTCTCTGGGTCCATATTACAGATATGTTCTGTGTGCATGTCAGAATAAAACTTCAACACTTATTGATTTCCTACGGGCAAGGGGAGCAGCAGCAGCAGCAAGCTCCTACAGGTCTTTAATCCTGATGACGGGGGGACAAAGAGTGTAGCCTACATTTTCCCACAGCTGGGATGTAGCCACAGTGTGCATCCTGAGAGCAGGCTGCAGGATGTGTCAGCTCTGCAGTGCTGCATAGCCATTGAACTGCAGTCAGAGATGATAAGGATAAACATATTACAGTCTTCCTCTAAGAACTTTTCTTAGCAGCTCCAACATTGCTTAAGAGTTCGTATATTGATGCCTCCATTCTCATGACACTGCTACTTTTATGGTTGTGTTTTATTTTTTCTAATTGTAAAAGAAGCCTACAAATTCAATTAGTATCACCAGAAAAGAAATGAATACCTATGAGTGTGCAGCTTATCTGGTACTTTACTTTATCTATTTTTCCCTTGAATATCATTGAAAATTTTTGTAGCTTTTCTCTTATCTCCCTCTAATTTGCCAATATTTCTTGTCTAATCTTGTTGTCCAGAGGAGAACACGGTGCTGTAGGTGCACACCCATCAGTGCCGTTTGATCATCGCATGCCACCTTTGTATATCTGGCTCCAACTCACTGATCATTTTGTAGCTATATCACATGTTTAATTTGCCGTCCACCAGCAGTACAGTGATCTTATGGCATCTCAGAAGTTCCTCTGGAAGTCATCACATCGAGAGTCATTTTTGTCAGAACATCTGGGTGCACATGTGCATCAACTGCCCTTCAGAAAATGTCACGATACTTAACATATAGGATGTATTTACTGGCTGCTATCAAGTGCTGTCACAGTGTTGTGGTTTAGCCCCAGTTGGCAACTGAGCACCAC